>PVKC010008057.1:0-28644 GCA_004027635.1 Crocidura indochinensis | reverse complement strand
ATGTCTTTCTGATTTAAGATAAGTTTAGATAAAAGAGATGAAGGATGTGACTGCAGCTGCTCTTTAGATGTTTAGAAAATGACATTTAGCATTGTCACTCATCTACTTCAGATGAGTAAAATCATAAATTATATTTGGTTTTTTGGGGGGTCTTTTTTTTTGGTTTTTGGGTCACACCCGGCAGTGCTCAGGGGTTACTCCTGGCTCCATGCTCAGAAATTGCTCCTGGCAGGCACGGGGGACCATATGGGGCACTGGGATTCGAACTGATGACCTTTTGCATGAAAGGCAAACGCCATACCTCCATGCTATCTCCCAGGCCAATTATATTTGTTATGAAATTTACCTCAGCTGAGTTTATTAGAATGTCATTCAACACATTTAGTGTAATAATTGCAATTCAATTACCCCCAATTGCTATCAAGGGCAAATATTATTCTATCAGATTTCAGTCTCCTGGTGGCAGGTGTCTTCAACTCTTGACTATTCCATGGATTTTAAAGATAAATTAGATTGAATTATCAATTACAGCTCTAGGTTTATTTCTTAATTCTAAGTTTATTTTATTTTTGTTTGTTGAATTGAAGCCATCAACATACTTTTGGTATCCTAACACCATGCTCTTTGTTTTTTCTGCTTGATTCTAAGGGATGTGGTGTTTGCAATTAACAAGTTGTAGCTTAAACACTTTGTTCTGTCTTTAGAATGTTACAAAGGAGCAAGAGAAGTCTCTAATCCATTCAGGAATCCATTTCTCAAAAACAACACGATTGCATCAAAGAAATTTGCCATATTTGTTTGAATCATTCCGAACTACAATTCAATGAATTTTTTTTCTGTCAAGAAGTCAGGAAACTTTGATAGTTATAAACATTGATAGTTATTAAACAAAAGCAGACAGGGAAAGGTTTATGATATACTCAGGGAATAATTTCTTCTTTGTGTGTTTTTGTTTATTACTGACCATGAAATAAATGATTCAATCCTTCTTCAAACTGTTGCAGAGTTAATGCATACTTATTCCCAGGAAGATAAATCTGTACCTTGTTTAGCTCTAGGTATAACATATCTGTTGAGAATTAAAAATGTGTTGGCACTCTTTGGAGAGAAACAAAGGAAGACTGTTTACTGTGACTTTTAGCCTCATATTTTCTTTTACCAATTGCCAACCAGTTTGTTGTTTCACGACATCCTCTGACTAGGATTGAAAGCTTCATATAATATTCCTGACTTAACATTCTTGCTCTTCCCCTTTTTTCCCAGAATGTTTTTACCTTTATATGCACCATCAATGATCTTCTTGTGTCTAACTGATTTCTGGCAAAAGATACTACCATTAGGACCCACTTCAACTTGGAAAGCATAGTTTAAAAGTACATAAAGTCAGAAAAATTCAGGGGCAACAAAATGAGAGATGAATGTTAAAATGTTCACTCCTGTCTTGCCCAGAAACTCCCACTGTTGAAAATATTTATGACCACAGAGCTTCTACTATGTTGAAAGGAATCCATAAATGAGCCTTAACCTGACATGTCAGCAGGCAATAACATGTTTCAAGATGGTGATCATTTGTTACCAACAAAGCAAGTGTATCACCAAAATTATATAGAAGTTAAAGATAAGCTGTCTCATGACACCAGATAAATTTCTTCCAGAAACTTCTATTTCTTAATGCACTTACAGCTAATTTTCAGCATAGCATAGAAGACTAAGAAGATTCTATGACATATAGAGGAATTTTTTAAGTTCTATATATAAACATCAATGTTGGTATTTTAATTCTGGAATCTATCTTCTCTTTCTTTGGAAGGTAGGAGGTGCAAGTAGATCTGATCAAAATTAGTCACCGCCTGGGAACAAAGAAACCACCAGATGTGGAGCAGGGTTTACACTGCCAGAGTTTTTAAATGGAGATTTTATAACCAAAGGCAACCCTTGGAATGGCTTAATGCACATACCATATGCATAAGCGTATAACCAACATTTACCAAGCATTCAAATTAAGCATATACAAGTCATTAAAAATCTCTTATACAACCATATCTACAAATAAACTGTGCATATGTAACTTTCATTTAGATTACCCATACTTCCCCTAACTCAGAATTAGAAGCAGAGTTATATAGGTCTTTGTTCATGTTTTCAAAGTTCAGCTCAACTGAACTTTATCAGGCTCATTCATCCAGCCCTTCTTCATATTTAAGACACAAACAAAATGAACTTTTTGGTCAAGTCACTTAAAGATATGAATTTAAGAGAAATACAGACATAATAAAGTAGACCTGAGCTACTGGTCAAAAAAATCCTTGGCATGAGAAGTATGTACCGCATTTAATGGGAGTGGTGAAATGGGCAGTTTGCTCTACCAATCCTGCAATGCAACAGTTTTCTAGACATTGCCTTCCTTTCAGTGCTTTCTCAGCCCTTCAGCTCTCACACATAGTGGAAAAGACTGATTTCCTCTCAGGAAGCTGAGCTGTTGCCATTTGTGTGAAATGTCTTTGCAGAAAGACAAATATATCATATTGCCTAGAAATAAATCCCCAATAACTGACTTGTCGTGATTCTTGGCAAAAGTTCACTCTGATGAGCTCTGTTACGTTGGGTTATTGAAAATTAGTACATCAGTTCTATCAGTGCTCTCCAATAATCTGACATAACCTCTCTGTGGAGATCACCCCTCAGCTTGGTAGATACTTTTTATTTGTCTTCCTAGGACCATGTTTAACAGTGTTCAGAGGTCTTGCAGTACCAGAGATGAACTGAGAGAGTCCAACAGATAAAGCATATACTCTACCACTAAACCACAACCCTAGCTCCAAACCTCTTAAATATGCTGACAGCTTCTTACCTCAAGTGTCTGCATCCATCTACCAAATTGCTTTATATGACCAAAGGAGAGAGTAGACTGGAAACCTCAGGAGTTAACACCCAATTACATACAAACCTCAAACCATGAGGAACTTAGACTGATGATTAAATGTCCCAAACTTCATACTTCATTAGTTGGATAATCCCGAGGTGTTT
The DNA here is from genome assembly GCA_004027635.1 of Crocidura indochinensis. Lineage (NCBI taxonomy): Eukaryota > Metazoa > Chordata > Mammalia > Eulipotyphla > Soricidae > Crocidura > Crocidura indochinensis. Next base: position 25,617 of record PVKC010008057.1, on the reverse strand, counting down.
CTCCCACAATCTCCCCGAGTCCCACTGCCTCAGAAAAAGACATGTTTCCCACAGCAATTGCTCCAATCATTAGCATCTCTATTTCCCCATTTTTCCATCTCAGTTCCTATCTCTCCTTCTTTGCTTCCTAAAATTAACCGTGTCTTAACTAATTTTTGTACAAAGGCCTTTGAAGTCTACTTTGGGACAACTTAAAGTACAAACAGAAAACTATAGTTGATTATGAATTATCAGTTTTTAAGTCAGAGAAAGGGAACAAGGAGAAAGGATCTATTTTAGAAATCAAAGAAAGTTAGAATATGTGAAACTGGCTGCTGGTAGATATTATTCTGGCAGAACACAGGCAAGAACATAGATCTGAGTTCCAAAATCTAAAAAAGATGTTACAATCTACCATTTAATCAGGTTATGAATAATCAAGGAGAGATTTGAAGTTATTTCAGGCAGCATTAAATTATTGAAGGTCAATAAAAGTTAAGATAGCCTAATCTAATATGGAAAAAAAAGTACAGGGGTTAAGGCATTTGCTTCATACAAGTCTGACCTTGGATCTATCCCCAGCACCAAAATTTCCTGATTACAGCCAAAAGTAAGTCCTGAAAATCACCAGGTCTTACCCCCAAAGCAAGCCAAACAAACAAAAAAGTCATATTTGGACAGAAGGGCCAAGCCAGATGGAGCAACTACACAAACTAATTTAGACAGGTAAGTTAATAGATGAAATTCAAGTGCCAGGATTTACATTACATTGCTGAAGTTAGAGTTATAAACTAAATTTTACTCAGAAAGTCAAATTGTGTCAGAGAAACTGGGTGACTGATTTTTTTTTTGTCAATGAGATAAAACCAACCTCAAAAAGTATCTCTACGTCATACTAATTGGTGACCTCAAAACTCAGGGAAAAACTAGAATCTATATCTTACCATTTCCTGACTAAGGTATGATATTAATTAGACATCTGAGAACTTAAACATATGAGTATTTAAAATAATCACAAGCATATATACACATATCTGTCATATCTTTGGAACTTAGGTATTTATATATTTGATAATTAAATAAAATGACAAAAATAAATAAAAGCCAAAACTAGGGGCTGGAGCAGTGGCACAAGCTATAAGGTCTGCCTTGCAAGCACCAGCTTAGGATGGACCACGGTTCTATTCCCCTGAGTCCCATATGGTCCCCCAAGCTAGAAGCAATTTCTGAGCACATAGCCAATAGTAACCCCTGAGCGTCAAAAGGTGTGGCAAAAAAAAAATGTAGCCAAGACTATTAGTACTCCTTTTTAAATTTCCTTATTTACATCAAACCATTTAACTTTTACATCTAAAAAATTATACTTATGTTTCTGTTATATTTGAGTTTGAGGATAATAAAATAAAGATCCTAATTCCACAAGGGTGGAATCAACACATCAACTCTGCCGATTACATCATGAGTTTATTCCATCTTCCCAAGGCTTGAATTCTTTCTATTGAGTTTGATGTGCCAGGTCCCAAAATTGGGAATTGCATCAAGACAAATATTTTTTAAATAAAGTAAGTATTGTTGGTTTCAAGTATGATTGTCTCAAATATAAACAACTACACAAATTCAAAACATGTTGGATGCAATGGTAGAAGGAAAACAGAGGAAGAAGCAAAGTAAAAATAGAAGCATATACATAAGGGCATAGCCTATAAAGCAGAGGATTTATTCTGGAATTATATGAAGCCAGTGAAAAAGATATCATTTGGAACATAGTATTGTGCAATTCTAGTCAATGTAAGAGGCAATCAAAATGTTTCAGGGGGGCTGAAATGTTTGAAACATGAGGACAAGTGTTGGCCCCCTCCAATACCTTAGAGAAAAGAAAACTATGGGAAAATTTTTTTTCCGACGGTATATGCATGAGCCAAATTCTTCACTCACATACTTGTACATGGGACCTAATTCTGCACTTGGATATTTGTGGCAACACTGCATTCTACAAACTTTAGACTCTTATGAAACAGAAGTGAAGCATATGGCAAACTGCAGCTTGCATGGCAGTGTAGCTTCTGTTAGCATCAAACTACTTATTAGTATGCAATGGAACATTTTAAAAGGAAAACAACATTAATGACTATAAGCCATTTGTAAGCTATTTTAAAAATTGGAATTCAAAATAAGGTTGAACAATATAAAGCAAACATGGGCATCATCCATAGCCCTCTCAATTTCCTATCCTAAAGCAAAGGGTGCAGCCAGCCCTGATTTATCTAAGAATGTATAATCCCAATTTAGCAGCAAATAGTGTATTTCCAAGAGACACATTATAAGCATATGTGGAGTCCGAACATCTTGGAATCATCAGCCATTTTTCCAGGTAGACAAAGAAAGAGGAGCTGTCTGGTTGAATGGAACTCTCAGCCTTCCCACACCTTCCTAGGACGTAAATGCTTCCCAGACATTAGAAACAAATCTCTCTTAAACTGCCAATCAAGTTCTCTTTCTTATGTTACACAGTCACAAACCTCAGATTACAGGACAGAAATGAATAACAAGGTCTTATTATTTATTTATTTATTGTTTTGCGGATTACATTTTTGTTTGTTTTGTTTTTGTTTGGGATCCACATCCAGCTGTGCTTAGGCGTTCTTAGAGCTATTTCCTGCCTTAGAGCTCCTGTCACTACTGGTAGTGCTCAGGGAACTATTTGGGGTATCAGGGATTGAATCTGGTTTGACTGCCTGCAAAGCAAACACTTTAACCTTTGTATTATCTCTTTAGTCCCAACAAGTTATATCTTTAAAATTTGACAGTTTAGAAAGTAAGCAAAGCACTTCTTTGAACAAAAGGGCTAGCAGCCACCATCTTTCAATTTAATTTCTTCATTGTATGGATGTGGTATTTCGAGCTACTGCATACCCATGGCCTCCTACTTTTCCTTTATATGCTTTGGTATACTTGACATTACCCTATAGAAGCATCTGCTGGGGGGAGTTCGTTGGATCTTCCAGATCTGTTCTTTCTTGGAAAAAATTAGATTTGACAACTATGGTGCATGCATCAAGTGCTGAGCAGAAATACTTAGAAAGGAAACATAATTATCACTATCCCAGATTCATGGGGGGTGGTATGGAGCATAATTAGAAAAGAATGATGGAGACAAAGAAACAAGAGAAAGCAAGAGAGAGAAAATTAAAAAGGTTACTAAAACCGATTACTAAAGAGACAACTGACATATATTAAGAATTGAGGTCTTCACAGATTTTTGTTTTTAACAACAAAATCAGAACATGGTGCCATTCAACAAACTCACAGGTTTTTCCAGGGGAGTCACTTCACTGAACATAACGATTGCCTGCCCTTGGGAATACAGAGTATGAAATCATCATAAAAGTCAATATCCAGGTGCTTAGTAGACAAGTAAAAAGGACAATGATCTATTGGGAACAATAAAACAAAACACACTTAATTTCAGAACCTAAAGTAAAACATATAGGCCAAGAACATGGTTAACAGAACCCCTTAGCCAAAGGGAAAAAAACATTACCAAAGGAGCGCTAAGCTGCTACACAAGCCACAGAAAAGCTAGATTATTTACTCAAGAGAAGGAGCTCGAGAGGGTCCACAGAAAAGGCAGTGGGAACAAAGAAACTCAGTCATTTGACATGCCAAGAGAAATAAGCAGTAGCAACAACATTTTAAAACCCTAATTTATGGGGGAAAAGAAGAAAATTATTGGTCTCAGCCAAGAAAAATAATAGCTCTGCATATCTTGTGCGATTGGATTTTTGCATTCCTAAATACGTGTCTGTGGTCTGTGATTCCCAAGTCCTTTGTGAGCATGAAAACTAACCTCTGTAAGCTTCTCACTAAGCCACTTTTCTCCTACTAAACTGTAGATGAGGCATTTACTATCTTGCCTCCACTGATGTACTCCAAAGCATAACAACCTCATTGCTTACTGCAAAGAAGTCTAAGTTCTCTCATGGCTCAGTGGTTATTTTTTCTTATTGCAAAAAGCTGGGGATGGAGAGAAGCTATTTCCACTGAATTGTTATAGGGAGGTAAGAAAAATAGGGGTGAATTATTTGTCTGTTCTTTGACCTTTCATAATAGAAGAAAATCTGCAAGTAAGACAAATATCCCAAAACATATACATTCCCACGTTATCAACAGAATTTCATCTCTGTTATTAATGATTCTTTTTTTTTTTTTTGGTTTTTGGGCCACACCCAGTGACGCTCAGGGGTTACTCCTGGCTATGTGCTCAGAAGTCGCCCCTGGCTGGCCTGGGGGACCATATGGGGCACGGGGGATCGAACCGAGGTCCGTCCAAGGCTAGCGCGGTAAGGCAGGCACCTTACCTTCAGCTCCACTGCCCGGCCCCATGTTATTAATGATTCTATAAAAGACTCAACAAAATTGATTAAATGCTAACAAGAATTAATGCAGGGTGGCCAGATACAAATAAGTTTATAAGTTATTTTCTCACTTTAAGATATTAAAATTTTTAAAAAGTTGGATCATAAATATAGATTAATGGGAGAAAGCATGATATAGTTTGTCTAAAAATATCTTGTCTATACCAGCAAGAATTGCAATTTAGAAAGGAAATACATAGGGCCAGTGCAGTGTCACTAGAGGTAAGGTGTCTATGTTTCAAGCGCTAGCTTAGGGTGGACCGTGGCTCGATCCCCTAGCGTCCCATATGGTCCTCCCAAAACCAGGAGCAATTTCTGAGTGCATAACCAGGAGTAACCCCTGAATGTCAATGGGTGTGGTCCCCCAAAAAACAAAGCAAAACAAAAAAGATACACATAATTTCAGAATGCTTACTCCAATGAATTTCAGCACTGAAATAAACTATCATACTGTACAGTCAGTTTTATGAAATACTGTTTCTATTCAAAGTTAACCCCCCCTAACCCAAATAAAAGTGAGAATCAATGATTGTCATGTCTGGAAATCTTAAATTTTTTTAATTTTTCTTCTAGCCATTTTATCTGCACCACTATCATTAAAAAACAGTTCATTTTGGGGGTATTTCTTTCTATTACCTGTAATCAAATCAAGAAGAATCAGAAGAGCTGAGTTCTACACCCAATTTTATTATAATTTGAGTAACCCTAAATCTTTCATTAAATCTCTTTAAAATCCTTTTCTATTTCATGGAATATAAAGATACTGTACTAATAAAAGAGATATTTATCCTAAGATTTTATTAATTGAATATATGAAAAGAAAAGGCAATTCATTCATATATTCACTAAAATATTAGCTGCACTTATTGCAGCTAATTTGATTTTCACTTACTTTGTGGGAGGATGGTGGTTTGATTTTTGAACCACACCCAGCGATGCTCAGGGTTTACATCTGTCTCTATGCTGAGAAAGTGCTAGGGAAAACTTTTGGGATTCTAGGAATCAAACTCTGGTTGGCTGAAAGTGCCCTATTTGCAGCCCTATCTTTTCCATTTCTAAATTACATTTTGTTTGTTTTGTTTTTTGGGTCACACCCATTGGAGTTCAGGGGCCAGTCCTGTTTCTGCTCTCAGAAATCACACCTGGCAGGTTCGAGGGACCATATAGGATACTGGGATTCGAACTACTGTCCATTCTGGATAAGCTGCATGCAAGGCAAATGCCCTACCGCTGTGCTATCTTTCCAGCCCCCTAAATTACCTTTTTTTAATTAAAGAGATGTTGCTTTACACAATTATATGTATTAGGGATGTAATTTCAACTCTCTTCTAATTATATTTACCATACTACACATACTACCAAAGTCCTAATATTCCTCTCCACAGTTTATTGGTCATGTCCTTCCTTAGTTTCATCTCCTCTACCCTCCTGGAATGATAGTCTTAGTTATATGGTTAGAGTCCCAGGATTTGTTTGCATGTGGATTTGTCTGAAGCCTTACTTTATTTCTCTATATTCCACATATAGATGATATAACCTGGCATTTGTCTTCCTCCATTTGACCTATTCTGCTTAGCATGAACCTCTACACTTTTACCCATATTGTAACAGACAGCAAGATTATCTCCCTTCTTCTATAAACATTTACATTGTTTATGTATATATAATATATTTGACATTTTTCTGATTCACTTATTTTTGTTGAATACTCTAGTTTTCTATATCTTGACTATTATGAATAGCATTACAATGAGGTGATTTTGTACTCATTATATAGATGACTTTATATTTCTTCTTTATATAATTTTAGTACTTCGATAAATGTCTAATACCAGTTAACATTTCCACCAGAAGTTTGTGGAGGTATCATTTTTTTAGAGAAGTGGATTTTGGAGTCACACAGAGATATTCAGAGGTAACTCCTAGTTCTATACTCAGGAATTACTCTTGGCAGTGCCCAGGGGACCATATGTGATGTCAGAGATCAAACACTGCTTGGTTGTGTGCAAAATAAGTACCCTCTCCATTTTACTATTGTTTAGACCCTAAATGAAGGTCATTTTCTCAAAATTTTTTCAGTTTTTTCTGATCTTCTTTATATAGGTCACTTTCATAGTTTGTGGGTGATATTTTATTGTCACTTTGACTTTCACTTCCCTGACAAGTAATTTCAGAATCTTTAATGTTCCTATTGGCCATCTATATGTCAACTTTAATAAAGTCTTCCCCAAATATTTATGCAATGTCTTTTTCTTGAGTTGTACTGTTTGGGGGTCATACCTGGTGGTATTCAGGGCTTATTCATGTCTCTGATTTCAGAGTTCACTCCTATTGGGTTTTGGGACAAGACAAGGTACTGGGGATTAAACACAGATCAGTCACATGCAAGGTAAACACACCCTACTCAGTGTACTGTCTCACTAGGTTTGACTTTTGTGATTCCTTAAATATCTAGGGTATCTCCAGTTTCTATACATGGCTAATTCAGGTTTCTAAAGTAAGTCATTGTTGGGATAATATATTGCCTAATTTTATGGTCATGAATCAGGCATAAATCAAGTCTCCTGACTTAATGGAAAGACTTGCTTCTTGTTAAGTGAAGATGGAGTCAACATTCTCACTTAAATATCAACAGTTAAAGTATAGTCACAAAAAAAGGCTACTTTAATCAAATAGTTTCTCTCATAGAAAATGTCTGTAGAAAAATATTAACACTTTGTATTTAGGATTCAAGAAACCATTCCTTCCTCTATCCCAAATTTCTATTTTCTGTCCCCTCAAACTTACATCTCTGTACAAATGACGTTTCATCTATATTTGTCCTAAGTACCTTAAATGACATGAGCACACCATATCTGTAGCAAATTGGTCAGTGCCATATATCAAAAGAAAAATGTTTTTATTACATCATTTTTCAGACATCAGATACAGTAAGATAGACTGTGATTTTTTTTGCAATCTACTAACACTAAGGGAATTAATTACCTGAAGTTCATTTATATGTCAATATTGTGCTGTCTTGTGGCATGACCCTGGAACAAATAGATTAGTATCAAAAGTTGAGGGAAAGTAAGGGGAGCCTAGAATCTAGAATTTGATGAAAGAGATGGATCTCACTAGGCATGTAACTATGCAAGAAAGGTTTCTAAGGTAGATCAAAGCAGATTACTAGTTCATTACAAAGCCCAGCTGTAATCACAAAAACTCATTCATTTAAGTCTGGAATGAAAAACTGATGACTCCTATTCTAGTCTAGTCTAGAGAATTGGGTAGGATATAGTACACAGGAATTAAGCCTAAGTGAATTTTATAAAAAAAAATGCAGATACATGACACAAGATATGTGCCACAATTCAAGAATAAGACAGCAAGCCAAAGACTAGAGGTGCCATTGAGATGGAATCCAGAATGCCCATTTGCTCGTTCCCTTGGGTATAGATTGGGGACTACTAACTTGCCCTCTAACTAAAATAAAAACTAGAAAGAGCTTTAAACTGGACCTGGGTTTTCCAGCTTTTCCTATGGCTATAGTAAAGGAGGCAGGCAAACAATCGTAATATTATGGAAATAAATTTAGAAATAACACTCTGAGTTTTCTTAATTTTAGAAAAAAAGAACAGAATTTCAATGTTTTCAGTTTCAGTGAGTATTTAGCAAAGGTTGCTTTATTTAATGCAATAAAAATGTTTGCATTATTGTTGGCAAAAACTGTTGAAAAGGAAATGTGAGGAAAATCTACTCAAAGAGTTTGTAAAAAACTAAATAACTTGGAAGAGTGGAAGGTATAAGAAAACAGTATGAAGAAAGGTAAATGAGAAAAAGGAGAATAATCAAGAGAGAGGAGCCAATAAATGCTGCCCATATAGTGTCTAGTCTCTGAACCATTATCATTCTTACTTCACCATTTGCCCCTCTCACTTCCATTTCAATGCATTTTGTTTCTACCTTCCATTCTAAATGGTCAAAAGAAGACCTCTTTGTGGTGGGCATCCTAGGTTTCCTCCTTGATGCACCACTCTAGTGGTTAATAATTTCAAACATCTAAACCAAGATCTCCTTTCAGGCCAATCATTCTTCTTCCTCACTTCTTCCCTGTGACCTACCAGATACAATTCTTGATTGTTAGTTGAAGAACTTCACACACTGATCAAGCTCCACTCAATGGTTTCTTGTTGTGCAATACTGTTCAATGGTTTCCCGTTCTGTATTCCTATTTAGAAAAAAACTCTTCCACTTTTTTTTACGTTACTATTATTGATTTTTATTGGACCTATTGTGCATCAAATTACTATTATCAATGTTATTGGACATATTATACATTAAATTACTGCAAAGATAACAAAGCATATTATTACCAATAGCAAGATTTATTGCAGAAACTCCAGTCTCAAGAAAAAGAACAGAGCAAGAACTTTGTTTCCTTTTATATTTTTATTTATTGAGTTGCCACGAGATACAAAGTTACAGAGTTGTTTATGATTGAATTTCAGTTGTACAATGTTTGAGAACCCACCCCTTCACCTATTTCTTCATGAATTAGTTTTTTATTTGTAAATTTTAGAAGACTGACTTTAGATCAAGGTAAAAGAAATGCATAGTCTGTAATCTTGTTTCTGAAAAGAAAAAAAGCATGATGTATACAGGTACATATGAAATCCAATATATATACATATATATAAAACTAGGTATATACATATTCATCTATATTTAATTTTCTTTTAGTTTTTGGGCCACACCCAGCTGTGTTCAGGGGTTACTCCTGGCTATCTGCTCAGAAATAGCTCCTGGCAGGCACGGGGAACCATATGGGACAACAGGATTCAAACCAACCACCTTAGGTCCTGGATCAGCTGCTTGGAAGGCAAACACCATTGTGCTATCTCTCTGACCCTATATTTAATTTTTTAATTAAATTGTATTTATATAAACAGTATTCAATATTCACCTGTCTTGCATGAATCAGTCAAGGATGAACTAAATTTATAGGTTCCTCCTACTTTGATTGTCATGCTTTCCTTTTGCATTTGGCAAGCTTTGAGTAGTAGAAGATTTTCCTTGATGCTCTCTGGTGAATTCGTCACTTCATTATCCCAAGAAGCAAGGAAAGATGGGAAGAAAGCCATCCCTCCCAGTTCTTTGCTCTCTCATCCTCCCTGCATTTATACATTTTGTCCTTGCTCATTAGCTCAAGAGAAGCTATAATTATTTACCACGTTGTCTTTTTGTTTGTTTGTTTTGGTGGGGAGCACACCTATTGGTGCTCGGAAGATCACATGGTGTGGAAACAATCAAACCCAGGTTGGCTGTGTAGTAGCCAAGTAAGTGCCCTACTAGCTATACTATCACCCCAAACCATACCCAAGTTGCCTTTCTGATGGACCCTTAGTTGTGCAATACTGTTAAATGGTTTCCCATTCTGTATTCCTATTTAGAAAAAAACTCTTCCACTTTTTATACATTACTATTATTGATTTCATTTCCATTGTTATAAATTCTTTGCAGGCCACAGAGATCATACAGATAAATGCCACTCACTAAACCTAAAACCTATTAAAGCAGAAATTACATTCATTTGTCCACCCTACACACAAATCCACTTTGCTTACTCTCATTTTTCCTCATTTTTATAGTGAGACATATTTGTCTTTATTTGACTATAGGGACAGAGGAAAATTCACTGTTGTGGGAAATACGTTTAATGAATTTTCAAACACATTCCTGTAAGTGATTATAAAATCATTTTAGTTTATTTAAATTTTAAAAAGGCATAGATCATTTTGTGTCATTATTTTAGGCCTAGATTTTGTGAATTCTCCATTTAGTATTGTAAGAAAAGTTTGTCATATGCATTATAATTTATACTCTATAAAAACACTAGGAGATAAAGAATTCTAAAAAATGGAATGATGATTCCTCAATCAGATTTTTAAAAGAAGATTGTTCTCCAAAAATTTACACAGAAGCATTCCTAAAAGGACCAAGTATTGTATGCAGCATTAATTTTCTTGCACACATGGAATCTATCATGCTGAGTGAAATAAGTCAGAGGGAGAGAGAAAGACGCAGAATAGTCTCACTCATCTATGGGTTTTAAGAAAAATAAAAGTCATTTTTGCTACAATCCTCAGAGACTATGAGAGTAGAGCTGGAACTTTCAGCTCACTTCACTAAGCTCACCACAAAGAGTGGTGAGTGCAGTTATAGAAATAACTACACTGAGAACTACTCATGTGAATGAATGAGGGAACTGGAAAGCCTGTCTGGAGTACAGGTGGGGGTGGGATGGGATGGAGGGAGATTTGGGACATTGGTGGTGGGAATGTTGCACTGGTGAAGGGGGGGGGTGTTCTTACATGACTGAAACCTAAACATAATCATATTTTTAATCAAAATGTTTAAATAAAGAAAAAAATTTTCTTGCACAATTCTATTTTGGATCTACATTGTCAACAGACACTAGTAATTTATTTCAAATGTACAGTTAGCACACTTTATATACTAGAAATTAATGCTAAAAGAAATTATAACCAAATACACAGCCTCCAATCTTTTTTTTTACAGGAATAGAGACATCAAATTATCATGGTAATTCTGGGAGTCTGAGATACTACCTCTAGACTTAACCTCTCTCTTTCTATCAGTAAGATCTCAGACTAATTTTATATATAATGTAGCCTTAGGTAAACAATACAGGATATGAATTTGGTCGTCTTAGAGGCTCTTCCTGGTGTTACAGTTCAGAGAAGATCTGTAGGATACACTTACTCAGTTTTCCATTTCAATAAGAACTTTTATTTGAATAAGCTGTCCTTTTCTCAAGCAAATAGATTCATTTCACCTGAAAATTAGTTTCAAGGAAAGTTGTGTTCAGAAAGGGTACACCTACATGTTTCATAGAGCCAATGTTTTACTCTGGCTCATCCTTTCAAGTGTGCAAAGATAATGCAATTATCTGTATTTCTCATAGGAATAGATCAGTCTGGCTAGTAAAGAAACTCATACTTGCATCCAGAAATATTAGTCTGCTTTGGTTATTAAAATATTCTTTGGGGGCGGGGGGCTGGAGAGATAGTATGGAGGTTAGGCATTTGCCTTGCAAGCAGACGGACAGTGATTCAAATTCTGGCATCCCATATAGTCCCCAGAGCCTGCCAGGAGTGATTTCTCAGCATAGAGCCAGGAGTAACCCCTGAGCTCTGCCGGGTGTGACCCAAAAACCAAAAAAAAAAAAATTCTTTGGGGGTAATTCTCCAGTCTTCTTCAGAATTTTTTCTTTTTCTTTACTTTTCTTTCTTTCTTTTTTTAAATTTCCTCCAGAATAAAGCTCCAGAATAAAATGACAGATTTGTTACTGGTTCCCGGTGTTAAGTTGTTAGTGTGTGACATTCTTGGACACTTTAGATGTCATACTGCAAAATGGGCATGCATCATAGTCTTGGTCACTCCCCAGGGTTCTGGCCACTCACCATGGTCCTGACTCACTTCTCAAGAATGTTGCCATGTAGCCTTTTTTAATTGATGTCTGCTCACTCAACAGTCATTCTGAACTTCTTTAGTATGCTGTTTTTGGCCTCTCTAGTGATACTATGAGTCAACACCTCAGTTTCTTTCCATATAGAACCAGATATTTTAATGCCCAGATATTTCAATCTGCCATTGGAGTAAAGTCCTGAGTGTGGAAAATGGAGGGAGTTTGTGAAATTGAGTGAGAACTTGAGAATCTAATCTACTTATTCACTTCTTTTTTGGGGACGGTGGGCCACACCTAGTGACACTCAGGAGTTACTCCTGCCTATGCGATCAGAAATTGTTACTGGCTAGAGGAACCATATGTGATACCAGGGATTGAACTAGGTCCATTCTGGGTCAGCAGCATGCAAGGCAAACACCCTACCACTGTACTATTGCTACAGTCCTACTTATTCACTTTTGTCTTTCCTTTCACTATAGCATTCAAGGACAAATGCTAGACTTCAGACATTCCTCTTCTATTTTTTTTTTTTTTTTGGTTTTTGGGCCACACCCAGTGACGCTCAGGGGTTACTCCTGGCTATGCGCTCAGAAGTCGCTCCTGGCAGGCACGGGGGACCATATGGGAACCGGGGGATCAAACCATTGTCCGTCCTAGTTTAGCGCAGGCAAGGCAGCAGGCACCTTACCTCCTGCGCCACCTCCCGGCTCCCAGACATTCCTCTTCTAATATTTCTTTTCCTTCTACTTCAAGCAGAATATTCAGACTCAGACATCATAGATAGAGAAGGGAAAAAGTAGGAGAATCCATTATGAAAATGAAGGACCTAGGTCTATGAGTTGAGTCTTCTAGGCTTCATGTTTACTAAACTGAATTTTTTTTCTTTTTCTTTTTCTTTTTTTTGGGGGCCACACTCGGTGACGCTCAGGGGTTACTCCTGGCTATTTGCTCAGAAGTCGCTCCTGGCAGGCACGGGGGACCATATAGGGGACCGGGGGATCGAACCTCGGTCTGACCTAGGTTAGCGCAGGCACCTTGCCTCCAGCGCCACCGCCCGGCCCCACTAAACTGAATTTTTAAAAATAGTTTCTTTTCAAACTAATCTTGAATTTTAATATTATTGGCCTATTAAGACATATAAGTTGTGTCTTTGTCTTTGCGTTTATTTTTAAAAATCGTAACCCTCCACAAAGCAGATAGATGGGTATGTCTGTAGATATATGGGAAGAGGAAAAAGGAAAAAAACAAAGATGAAAAATTCACAAACAAATTTCACCAAATACTTTTCTACTTACATTAGCAATATTTGTAGAGCATAGAAAAATGGGTCAGACTAAAGTAAATGAGCAAATCAAGAAAATTATCTAGAGAAAATGTCTGGGGGTGGGGGTCACTGCCCTGCTCCCTCTGCTTTGAGAGTGATGAAAATAACAAAATTGAGAATTCCTCCAAATCCCCAGAGGAGGCAAGTGACCTGCACCCTTACCATGACCCAGAAGAGAACCAGCAGGAGAACTGAACAGCAGCCTACAAGCTTCCCTACCCATCCCCAATGGTGGCAAGCGCCCAGTGCCTGTCCTGGGTCCTTGAAGAGAACTAGCAGGAGAAAGGGCCTGGGACTTAGCGATTCCCCACACCGCTCCTGAGCCACACACCTATTCTCTAGTTAATGAAATCCAGCACAAGACATAGAAAACACCACACAGCAAAGGACACAATGGGAAATCAATGCTTCCACACTATCTCTTCCTAATCTTTCTTACTTACACTGCTATTTTATTTATGAGCCTCAAAGTATAAAATATTTGATAAGAATTATGTTCAGGGGTCCGGGAGATAGCATGGAAGTAAGGCGTTTGCCTTTCATGCAAAAAGGTCATCGGTTTGAATCCCGGTGCCCAATAGGGTCCCCCGTGCCTGCCAGGAGCAATTTCTGAGCATGGAGCCAGGAGTAACCCCTGAGCACTGCCGGGTGTGACCCAAAAACCACACACACAAAAAAAGGAATTATATTCAGCAACAGCTAACAACATAAATTTATGTCAAGCTAGTCAGATATATAAACGTATATTCATGGGTTTTCTTGACTCATAACCCAAGTTTGTGCACCTTAAGTTCATTGGTATGTCTAGTTTGTCCCAGTCTGAGTGAATCTGGATGCGTAAGATGTGCTAGGTGATGGAGAAAGTCTGCTTTAGCGTTGGGTCTTGCCCTGATCCCTAAGTTGTCAAGATAAAATTCTGCCTCCAGTGGCCTTGAACTGCAATATGCAGGTTGAAAAAAAATGAATGAATGAATACAAGTTTTTGTTTTATAGTAGACTGTTCCAGTTCTTTATTTAAAAGTTTGATGGCATATTTGTGACCAGAAATATGCCCTAGGAACTTAACTCGTATTTGTACCAATAAGCCTATGGTAAAATCAGTTTGTTACACATCATTTCACTTTAAATTGCCTTTTTCAAGAACTTATCCACAGTATTAAGTGAAGACTTACTATAAAATAAACCACCATGTATGTTTTCAGCAATGGCCAGGACCAATTATCAACATTATACCACATCAAACTTCCAAGAAAGAATAAATTCTCTCACTTTGGATTCCTGACATTTAAATCTTTGACACCTTAGAGATGAACTACTTGAAGATTTTTCTCATGTTGCTCATTATTATTTGAATTATTAGCACTTTGAAATATAGAGTAAGTTTGAATTTCTTTCCCAACATTTATGGTCCATAAGAGAACAGAAACTTCATGTGTATATCACTCTGGACCAACTTAACTTTAGTGGCATTTTCTGGGGTTGCCTAAATTAAAACACTTAGTACTTTGTCCTCAGCGTCCATTAGATCTTATCAAATAGGATTCAGCCACTTACCAAAATTATGTGTTCATTTTTATACTCAAATGCCTGCCATTAGGGAGTCCACTACCAAATCTTCTTGTTTTGGTCTTGCTTTGTTTAGTTTTCTCATTTATCTTATCTTTTCCTTTGATCAATTGAGATGCAAATTAAAATCTACATTCTTTCTTGGGAGTCAAATAAGTCCTTTTTTTATTTTTTATTTTTTTATATTTTATTTAAACACCTTGATTACATACATGATTGTGTTTGGGTTTCAGTCATGTAAAGAACACCACCCATCTCCAGTGCAACGTTCCCATCACCATTGTCCCAATCTACCTCCTCCCCACCCACCCCCCGCCTGTACTCTAGACAGGTTCTCCATTTCCCTCATAGGTTCTCATTTTTAGGACAGTTCAAAACGTAGTAAAATAAGTCCTTCTAACTTACAAAGAAATGATTGCTTTATTGATAGAGAAAAAGAAATGGTGGAAGATAGAGATGCATATCTTATTTGGTAGTCATAAGGAAACCAGAAAAAATAAGATTTAATTCTTGTTTTTCCTATCTTAAAATTCTTCCCCATACATAATTTGATTCACTTATTACTCCTCAACACAAGGTAGAAAAAGTGTCTTGGGGCTGGAGCTGTGGTGCTAGAGGTAAAGTGTCTGCCTTGCAAGGGCTAGCCTAGGATGAAGCGAGGTTCTATCCCCTGGCATCCCATATGGTCCCCCCAAGCCAGGAGCAATTTCTGAGCACATAGCCAGTAGTAACCTCTGAGTGTCAATGGGTGTGCCCCACCCCTCAAAAAAAGTGTCTTGAGGGGCCGGAGCAGTGGCGCTGGAGGTAAGGTGCCTGCGTTAACCTAGGACGGACCGATGTTCCCCATATGGTCCCCCGTGCCTGCCAGGAGCGACTTCTGAGCAAATAGCCAGGAGTAACCCCTGAGTGTCACCAGGTGTGGCCCAAAAACAAACAAACAAACAACAAAAAGTATCTTGTTTGCTAAAACGAATTACCATGTTTTTTGCTCTATAAGATGCACATAGTTTTTAGATGCTCTCCTCCCCTGCACTCAGGCTTCAGCTCCAGGTGGCATTTGCTCCATAAGATGCATTGGGTGGAGGGGAGGGAAGGGGAGCATCATATGGTACCAAAAATATGGTAAGTCATGGGAAGCAAAATGAATAGAAAGAAAATTCTAATTTACCAGTTTACTTAGGTTTTGAATACCACAATATGACTTTATTGCAACATACTCTGGTTATCATTAAAAAATAATATTAGTGTCACTAAGGA
The DNA here is from genome assembly GCA_004027635.1 of Crocidura indochinensis. Classification (NCBI taxonomy): domain Eukaryota; kingdom Metazoa; phylum Chordata; class Mammalia; order Eulipotyphla; family Soricidae; genus Crocidura; species Crocidura indochinensis. The sequence continues at coordinate 9,605 of PVKC010008057.1, read as the reverse complement.
CATTAAGGATGAATAAGTATCAAATGACCAGAAAACTCACCAAAGAATGATGCAAGGGTGACCAAAGAAGTAGAACAGAGGGCAAGGGGCTTGCCTTGTATGCATCTGACCCAGCTTCAATCCCTAACATAACATTTGATACTCCCAAGGCCTGCCAGGAATGATCCCTGAGGACTGTTAGGTGTGGCTCCAAAACCAAAAATTAATAAATAAATACGATCCAAAAAATATAAAAATCTGAACTTCAGACAAAATATTTAACAACAACCCTAAAAGATGTCTGCTCCAGACAATGTATCTCTCTGATGTGATAAACTCACATAAAAATTTTGTATTACTTTGAAGCTAGAGTTCTCTGAGACAGAAATTAACTGGCCTAAGTCATTAGTCTTCTGTTAGGTACAGTACCACCAAGTAAAACAACTGACCAAGTAAACAGAAGAGGGGTTTATTCTCAAATGGTGATAGCTGGACAACGGGAAGGGGTAATTTAAATGAAGAACTAGAGTCCATTACTGACATTTACCAATGTTATTTTCGGTAAGTCTCCTTTTCTGACTTCAATTGCCTTCTCTGTTAAGAGAAGGACTAGTTTAAAATAATATTTAAGATCACTGCCAGCCCCCAAATCTTCAATCACTTGCTACCTCACTTATTCCTCTGTTTAGTCCTACCTCTGAGAGTAGAAATAGAGCTTGTGTATAGAGATCATCTATCCATAGGTAAAAACATTCCGAATAGTGAGTAGGCTGATCACAGGGGGAAAAAAAAAAAAAAGCTTGCACTAATATGTTTCTCTGTTTATCTATATAGTCTCAAGAATAAACATTTATTTTGTTCAGTCACCAATTCCCTGCTTCCTTTCCAAATGGTTTCTCTTTTTAATTTTGCTCTTGGGTCTCTATTAGACCCAAAACGTTTTGTTTGTCTAAACCTATTTATTTTCCTGAACTTCTCCCCTTCACCTCCTGGCCTAATCAATTTGAATCATTCATCTAACCAAATCTAGAAAACTCCTCATTTATTTATTAAATTTTAATTTTAATTTAATATTAAAATTAAATTAAATTAAAATTTAATTCTTTCCAGTTTTCTGTGTATTAACTCCTTTAAAGAACTTGATCTTTTAAAATTAATCACCCAAGTATCTTGGATTTTTAGCCTCTTGATCACATTTATTTGATTTTGTTATCTTTAATTTCTTCTTTATTCTGAATAAAAAAGGTTTTACCACTCCTTTTTTCACCCATTGTCAGTGACTAAAAAAGCCTGTTTTGATGGTTTCTACCTAGTTAGCAATGGCTTCAGATAGTTCTGTGTTTATTTCTCTTCTATGCAACCTTCTCTAGCTCCCCTATCATTCCCATTTATAAACCAGAACAATCACTCTGGAATGACTTGCTTTTCTCTCTCAGATCTTTACACCACTCTCCTTGCATTCTCCAGTGTGTTATGCACAGACTATTTTTGTTAAGTCCCGCATTCTTCTTTTTTCAGAAGGACTGCGGTTCTTTGAGCTTTAATTATGGTGTCTTAAAAGATTCTTCAGCTGCTTTCATGATTGTGAATTTTATACTTCCTCTTATTGCACCTTATTCACTAGATTTCTTAATTCCCCAAAATTTACTTTCTTGAAATCTGATACCTTTGTAAAGCTGCATTGTTCAAAACTACATCTTATTCTTCTCAATGTAAGTCATCTGTGGACATGGAAACCCTTTGCCTGCCTGTCTGCTATCTTCAAATAATGGATTTTTGTTTAGTTCTTCTCCAAGCTAGTAAAATATTTATTATATGCACTATTTTCTTCCAACAATTTTAAATCCTCAAAAGTAAAACAAATGCTACCCATTGTTAAATGAAAATATTTTCATGCTTAATCAAAATGCTGTACAAAAACAGAGCTTAAGTTTATTCATCAGCGGATAGACATTGTTGTGAGAAAGATCAGGCCAGAATTAGTATAATGCCAAACTTTGTTTTCAGAAATTACTTGACAATTTCTTAAGGATATGCAAGAAGATAGAGCAAGAAGGAAATATTAGTGAGATTATAATTTCTGAATTAATTAATAAGATTTAGGAAGTCTAGGGTTCCAGACAAGCTAGAAATATATATGAAATTTACAATCATCTACCTTTTCAAAGGCAAGTTACAGATGTTTGTAGAATTGGAACATGGGAGAATGAAGGTTAAACCCACTTCCTGGAACAAACATAGTTCTTGGGATTCTTTTGGCTCAAATGCAGGGTTATTATCGTAAAAGTCGTCATGTACTGCTACCCTGAACTGACTTCAAAGTGAAGCATCAACAAAGAAGATCACTCTTAGACATGAGAAAGAATATCTTGATGGAGGCAAGGCAAATACCATCTGAATTCTGGTTGGTTTGAGTAGAAAGAGAACTAGTAATTGAGGAAAAGGGTTTAACCAAAAGGATTTGAGTCCATTTGATTAAAAGTATTTATTTTAAAGTCTCATATAAGCATCTCTGAATATTAGAGTTTCTGAGGTTTATCCATCACTAGTCATTTTCCAATTAGCTATACATCCTAATACCCACTGATCCTAGTTCAATGGCATCACTGACTGATAATGTTGATTCTCTTCAGAACAGATATTTAAGGCTGAAGCCCCAGGATTGTGATTACTATCATTTTGTGGCTTTGAGTTTGTCATGTTGATTCTCTAGAGGTTGTTTATTTCAGATCAGGTAGTTCTCAGCAGGTAAATTCGTAAAGTGCAAATCTGTAGATTTACTCTCTGGGATTTTCTGAGAAACTAACAGTTCAGTAAAATTATAACTTCGGCAAAATTATAGCTTCCTTTAATACAAATTATGAGGGCCAGAGAGCTGATATAGTGGTTAAGTTACTTGACTTGCACACAGTTGACCCTGGTTCAACCATGATACTGCTGTGGTCTCTCTGGCATATCCAGGAATGATTTCTGAGTATAAAGTCAGGATTAAGTCCTAAATTTAGGCAGGTATTGCCTCAATGTAATTTAAAAAATAAAAAAAGGTTATGAGCCTGGAGCGATGGCATAGCCTCAGGGAGTTTGCCTTGCACATAGCCAACTTGGGACAAACCAGGTTTGATCCCTGGCATCCCATATGGTCCCCTGAGCCTGCCAGGAATGATTTCTGAGTGCAGAGCCTGGAGTATTTTCTAAGAACCGCTGCCAGGTGTGGTCCAAAAAAACAAACAAACAAAGGTTGTGAGCACACATATGAAATAATCACTAACATTTGCATCCATTTAAATGTTACATATATAATATAGCAGCAAAACTTAGAAATGCTACCAAAATAAACAAATTTAAGAAATATTAAAAAACACATTTGTCAAAATTAAATTCCAAGATAAACATAAATATGAAATAAAAATACACTTATTTTAAATAAGGTAAGGGAACAAAGGTATTACAAAAAGCATTGTCATATGAAAAAATAGGGGGTGATAAAATTGCTCAATTTTAAAAGCTTCAGAGACATAGTTACTAAATGCAATACTATCCTCTAGATTAGACCCTGAACTCGATAAAAGTGTCAGAAAAAAAATGCTAAGAAGCCTTCTTAGATCAACTAACAAAATTGGATCAGGAACATTAGATAGTATTATACCAATTTTTAAAGAAAAATGTCTGAACTTTATTCCTGTAGTGTGGTTACTTGAGAGAATAGTTTTATTCTCATGTGTGTGTATTGTGTATGCATGCATGTGTGGGGTGTGTGAAATGGATGGTTGGGGCATAAGTGGTTCTATTTAGGGACCTTGACTTTTCTCTGGGGTCACCCTTGTCAATTCTTTGGGGACTATATGCTAGGCCTAAAATTAAACCAGAGTCTGCTGGGTACAAGGTAAGTGCCTTATCCACTGTACTTTCTCTCTTCTCCTGCTAGACTAGCCTTATTATTAAGATATATATCCAAAGTAATGATGGAAAAGTGCCAAATGGCTTAGATAACAGGTATATGTTGGAAAGAGAGTAAGCATACCCTAATAAGAAGCATGGTAAATTTGAACAAATAGCAATTGTGTATACAATCATTCTGGCAATGCTTTTACATTTTTAATTATTTCAAAACAAAGAGTTTTCTTAGGCAATACGATCAAAATAAATAAAAAATGAATATACTTACATATTGGGTGATTTATTTACATAAATGTTCAAAGCAGGTGAAATTAATCTATATTCCTTAATCCTGCATAATTAGGTAGGAAAACTATAAAGAAAAGAGAGGAATGCCTAAATAGGTTTGTGGGTAGCATAATCCTATAATAGAATACTATAATAGGATAGTGGTTCTCTCTAGCAGAGAAGGAGGGGTTTACTGGAGAAGAAACAAGCTGGATATTTTTTTATTTAAAGAAAATGCATCACATAGCTGACATGACTGATCATAATACATTTGTTTCAAGATGACAGAAAGCAAAGTTATTTAAAAAATATATAGAAAGAAAATAGAAATAAAAAACTAGAAAAATAAAATGAAAAAGAAGGAAAAAAAGAAAATGTTGGGTAGTTTGTGAAAATTATTGTATCTCCAATAAAATCATTAATACAATAGCAGAAGATTTAGTACGCTCTTTTTTTTAAAGATAAGAAATTAAAAGTACAATTAAGAAAGGTGTGTGTGTGTGTGTGTGTGTGTGTGTTAGTTGTTATTGTTTGCATAGGCACAACAACTATGGGAGAAATAGAAAGGAAAACCTTTAGCCTAAAATCTGGGAGACCTTACCCATGAAGTATTCTGGCATAAGACCAACTCCAGGCTCCACCCCAGTCTTTCTCTGTGTTCCCAGCAAAAGCTCTTCACAATCACTGTTGTTGCTGTCAGATTTCTGTAGTTAGAGGTTCTGCTTTCTTTGTTTTTGTTTGTTTTGTTTTGCAGCCATACCTGGTGACACTCAGGGGTTACTCCTGGCTATGCACTCAGAAATTACACCTGGCTTGGGGGACCATGTGGGACACCGGGGATCAAACCAAGGTCTGCCCTAGGTTAGCTGTGTGCAAGGCAAACACCGTATCGCTGCGCTATTGCTCTGGCACAGAAATTCTGTTTTCTATACAGATCCTATGTCAAAGTCAGGGTGACATGTAGCATCTTTTGATCAAAATGGATATTTGAGAGTGCTAACAACATTCTATCTTGCATCCTGAGAGAAATTTGAATGGCTTATTTGTTTAATCAAAATATTTCTATTTTGCATGTTTCTCTATGCCTATTTTCCTTAGAAAGAGGAGTGCAGGTGAAAGATACTTATGTTCAATGTAATACCTGTCTTTATGTTCTTATTTTGACAATTTTGTTGTATGTCAAGACAGAGAAGAAAACCACCACCAAGTCTTATTTGAAACCAGAAACCCATTATGATTCCTAGGGTCAAGTCAGAGCTCTACACCCATCATATACCAAGTACTGCTAATTTTGGTCTGGTTAGCTACAGAATAGGAGCAAACTCTAAAAGTCCAACTGCAGACTTGCAGAATAGCTAATACAGTAGGCAGACAAAAGTATCAAAAGGTAAAACAAGAAATGAACTAGAACCCAAATCAGAACTTGAATATCTGAGCATTTTGAACCTCCTTTTAATGAAACATAGGACATTGCATGAAAGAAAGTTGTATGATTTTATGATCCTATAGTCATCTTCCAACCTCAGTTTTAAGTGGGGACACATAGACACACACACATATCGCTTCATGCACACATTCACATACTCATACATACATGCTAGGTCTCCAACATACAACATTTCTTAGTCCTTTGGGGTGGTTGGGCTCTTTCTTGCCTTCACACTTTCTTGCCTCTTCCACTTCTTCTCTAACACTTGCACCTTTTGAAGTTAACTGGGATTCTTAGAGAAGCATCTTTAACTCCCATCTAATCAAATCTCCTTTGCTGTAGCAATTATCTCATTCCTTTCTGTCATAGTTTATCATATCACAACTTATAAATATATATGTACTTGTGGAGTTATTCACTTTCCCACCTACCTGAAGTTCCTGAAATAATATCAAGTTGTTAACTGTTGTTTCCCAGTTCTTAGACCAGTCTAAAAATAGCACCCATATGTAATGTTGGTAAAGGAAGGATGGAGAGATGGAACAAAGGAATAAAGGGAGGCTAATTTAGCATTCATCCTAAAGATTTCAACATTTGTTCCCAAGAAGAAACAAGATGCTTTGAATAACTGGCTGGAATTACCATTACAAATCCTTCAATAATCATAGTGAGTAGAGGCTAGATCGATATAAGACAGAATGTAAGGCACTTGCCTTACACCTGTAGTTCTCAAATAGTGGTGCGCGTCCCCCAGGGGAGGCGCGAGGCTTTGCAAAGGGTGGCGCGTTTGACCTCAGCAAACACTGTCATAAGCTAAGCCCCATGTTTGTGTCTCTGTATGTCTCTGGAGCTGAGAGTTGCTGTGTCCTGCTTCAAACCCCGCTTCGAAAAGCTATGCATTGCAAAAAGTGCTCACTGTAGCCATTAATCCAGATATCACCTCTGATTAAAAAATCAGCTCAAATTATTTTATATACTTTTGTTTTGCAGATTAAAGCGCAGGGGGGGGCACGAAAAATGTTTTCTTCTTCCTAGGGGGGCATGACAGAAAATAATTGAGAAGCTCTGCCTTATACACAACCAAACTGGATTAGATCCCCAGTATCCCATCTGGTCACTGAGCCTGCCTGAGTACAGAACCAGAAGTAATCCCTGAGCATCTCTGGATGTGGCCCAATTTTTTAAAATAATAATGATGAATTTCCAGTGATAGCTTTGAAAGACTTAAAGGCGATTTGTGAGCCCGAAATTCAGTACAGGGGTTGAGTCACTTATCTTGCATGCAAACCAACCTAGTTTCAATCCCTGGCACCATATATGGTTCCCTGAGCCCCTATAGGTTTGAGCATAGAATCTGGAATAAGTTCTGAGCACTGTCAAATGTGCCCCCTGTACCCAAAATCAAAGGGTAATTGCATGAAAGAATTATGTTCTATAATTTATTATTAGTCAAAGAATAATAAAGTGCCAGAAAGTTTGGGGGATTTCCACATAAAAAAAATGTTCACTTATTTCTTCTCTTGGTAATTTCCACCAGATATCCGAACTCATACTGGGTGCTCAATTAATATTAGTTAAAGGAATAAAATCTAGCTTCTTAAAGTTATAGTTTTTAAGGACTATTTATTTATTTTTTATTTATTGGTTTTTGGGTCACATCTGGCACCGCTCAGGGGTTATTCCTAGCTCTAGACTTAGATATCGCTCATATGTGAACCCCCCCCCAAAAGTTAAATATGTTAATAGAGAAAATGAGGCAGGGATAATAGCTAAATAAAGCGTTGTTTTTGCCTTAAAACTCACCAAAGAGCACACATCTCCAGATCTTTAATGCTTTATTAGAGAAAATAGGACTCTAGCCATAGAGTAAGGAGATTTAAGTTTTATTAATGATAAGGTAATTTTATAACTAGTCCCTAAAGATTCATTTTCTTCTCTACAAATAAAAGCCAGTAAAGCTATTTTTAGGTTTATTTATCTTTGAGAAAACTTTATGAAAGCAGTAATTATTTAAATATTTTCTAATGTGAGATTGAAATATTATCACCAAGACTTAGCTATCCTTAAAAAATATTTCAGGTAAGGATGAAAAAGTGACAACCCATTGGCTGTGAATTATAAAACTTATTTATTATATTGACTATGGAAGGGTGCAAGAATTTTATCCCTTGTTACCCTACATTTGAGTACTATAATAGCAACAAAATATGATAATAAGAAATATCCAGAGAAGCATTAATCCCCTAAGAAAAGGAGAAACTAGGGGCCCGGGAGAGAGCATGGAGGTTAGGCATTTGCCTTTCATGCAAAAGGTCATCGGTTCGAATCCCGGTGGCCCATATGGTCCCCCTTGCCTGCCAGGAGCAATTTCTGAGCATGGAGCCAGGAGTAACCCCTGAGCACTGCCGGGTGTGACCCAAAAACCAAATTTAAAAAAAAGAAAGAAAGAAAAGGAGAAACTAGAGAATTTTAAAATGGTGATACTATGATAGGAACATCAAGAGAGGTCAAGAAATATTATCCCGCGACACTCATGTGTGCAGAGATCTTCAGATTAAGATAATTTGGAGAAATTGTGTATGTTTCCCCTAAAACTGTCCTCTGTGTTTTCACTCTGGGGAAGCCATTGTTTACTCCTGAATATGTATTTTTCTTTCTCTCCTCCCACATTTCTCTAAGAAAATATTGTTTCAATAAAAAAAAAAGCTACTTTGCTTCACTAAAAATAAATCATTTTAAGTCAACAAAAAGCTATCATTGTCCTTGAGAAGTTTATCCTGGACATCAACATAAATGGAGGATTTTATGAAGACAATTTTTTAAATTTTTAACTCTAGTTTATTCATAGTGCACTTTTTCTTTTTTTTTCTTTTTTTTTTTTTTTTTTTTTTTTTTTTTTTTTTTTTTTTGGTTTTTTGGTTTTTTGGGCCACACCCGGTGACACTCAGGGGTTACTCCTGGCTATTCGCTCAGAAGTCGCTCCTGGCAGGCACGGGGGACCATATGGGGAACCGGGGGATCGAACCGAGGTCCGTCCTAGGTTAGCGCAGGCACCTTATCTCCAGCGCCACCGCCCGGCCCCCATAGTGCACTTTTTCTATGAAGACAAATTCTATGGTCTCAGTTTCTTAGCTATGAGATTTGTCAGTGGAGCAAACAGACGCAGCATGGTTAGCCTGTATTTCAGACACAGAACCTGTTCCATTGGCATACAACATCAAGGGATTCAATTGTAGGACAGCAGCATTGAGAATAAATGTACTCTTTCTAAAAACTATCTGACCAGCTCAGCATCATATAGAAGTAATTGAAGAAAAGATGTTCAAATACAAGTGAGTACTTGTATGTTAATTTGTACACATGCATATAGAAACTATGACATTCATCTGTTCTGCATTAGATTATGCCTATATCCCTAAAATTTTAACTAAAAAGAAGCAGTATTTCTTTAAATTATACCAGCACTGAAACAATTGTATGTCAGTGTCCTGTTTAATAACTGCTTTAAAAAATATTTCCTGGCCTAAGTTAGATCTTTCATAAGATGCAATCTACCTCATAAGGAAGGACGACATATTTGTTCTTGTTTTGAAAAATCCTTTTGTGTAATTAATTCAATTAGTAGAGAGCTAATTTTTTTTTGTGGTTCTTGGGTCACACCCGGCAGTGCTCAGGGGTTACTCCTGGCTCCATGCTCAGAATTTGCTCCTGGCAGGCACGGGGGACCATTTGGAGCACCGGGATTCGAACCGATGACCTTTTGCATGAAAGGCAAACGCCTTACCTCCATGCTATCTCCCGGGCCGTAGAGAGCTAATTAATATGCCTTCCTTTCCTTTCTTTCTTTCTTTCTTTCTTTCTTTCTTTCTTTCTTTCTTTCTTTCTTTCTTTCTTTCTTTCTTTCTTTCTTTCTTTCTTTCTTTCTTTCTTTCTTTCTTTCTTTCTTTCTTTCTTTCTTTCTTTCTTTCTTTCTTTCTTTCTTTCTTTCTTTCTTTTTTTCTTTCTTTCTTTCTTTTTTTCTTTCTTTCTTTCT
>PVKC010008056.1:0-28650 GCA_004027635.1 Crocidura indochinensis | reverse complement strand
ATAAAATAGGGAGCCGGGAGGTGGCGCAGGAGGTAAGGTGCCTGCTGCCTTGCCTAGGATGGACCACGGTTCGATCCCCCGGTTCCCATATGGTCCCCCGTGCCTGCCAGGAGCGACTTCTGAGCGCGTAGCCAGGAGTAACCCCTGAGCGTCACTGGGTGTGGCCCAAAAACCAAAAAAAAAAAAAAAATATATATATATATATATATAAAATAATTTGAGCTGATTTTTTAATCAGAGGTGATGTCTGGATTACTGGCTACAATGAGCAAGTTTTGCAATGCATAGCTTTTCAAAGTGGGGTTTGAAGCAAGACACAGCAACTCTCAGCTCCAGAGACATACAGAGACATAAACATGGGGTTTAGCTTGTTATGAGAGTGTTTGCCAAAGTCGAACGCCACCCCCCCTTTACAGAGCCTCAAGCCCCTCCCCCCTGGAGGGCACACCCACTATTGAGAACCACTGGTCTAGAGTCAATTTATGAAAGAACCAAACAAACAATATCATCTCTCTTTTAACTGCTTTATATATCCTGTTACAGGGCTTGAATCAAATGACCAAAATATGCACATGAATATGTAATATAAACCATTTTCTATTGCATAATGATAAAATGATTGTTATTTCCTAAATAAAAGCAAAAATTGGCAGACATTTTTCCCTTTAAACTGTAAAAACCAAAGCACCTTCAACCCAAGAAAACTGAGAAAACCAACCTTCAATCTACCACCACTCAATTCCTCACTCAGTTTCAGTCTGGCATCTACAGTTCTTTTCAAATCTCTTTGCAAGCGACGCCCGAAGTCCCTGAACATGGTGGATCCGCCGGAGAGGACAATATTCTATGTAAGAAAGGGGGGAAAAGTATATATAACCTACATTTAAAAAGAAAAATTTGAAATAAAAGATACTAAAATCATATTATGAACTTCTGAAGAGAGGCATTTTCATATTTAATGGTCAATAGTGAACAAATATTCTTGTTGTAAATACTGACCTTATAGAGAGGACGTCTTACATCAATAGGACAATTTTGAATTACTTCATCTACAACTTCTGAGATAGGCTGAGTAAAGTCTGGATTAGCAAACTAAAAAATAAAGTTGAATATATGATTCTGGTTGGATCATTGATTTAAATGTCACAAAATTAACATAAAACTTAAATGTTACTTCAAATTAAATATTACTTCTATTACTTTATAAGGCATAATACAAGACATCTTAACACAGGTAAAGCATATCTAAAATGATGCCATGAATCTATAACAATAAAAGTAACTAAGAGTCAAAATATTTTGGTAGCATACTCATAAGTATATATGACATCCCAACAAATTTTGGATACAAAAATATGACTCATTAAAATTTGAGAACCCACAATTACATAAAAAATGGTTTTTCTGGTACAGTGTATGCAGTATTTTGTGGAAAAATAACTATATATCTAACTTATCTTTTTATTATTGGCAGGAAATGGCAGAGTTCATGATTAATGGTTTTTCTGGTACAGTTTATGAAGTATTTTGTGGAAAAATAACTATATATCCAACTTATCTTTATTATTGGCAGGAAATGGCAGAGTTCATGATTAAGAAAAACAGAAAAAGAATCCTGAATATTTTTACTTTACATGATCACACTGATAGGTTTATACCTTCTACATTTTAACAGTGAAATCTCTAGGAAAACTTAAGCTCTCTAAAATATATGCATTTATAATCCTTTAAGAAACTCTCTCAACTTGTTAATACAGATCTTACAAATTCTATTGCTTGTCCCTTTTTAATCAAATTCTTTATTTACTGTAAATAATTTATTTATAAAAACACACAATAGGTGTTGCTCTTATCATAATTCTTTAAAGTAAGTTAGGGCATAACGTCAGTATTCCTGTGTTACTATTATATTTTCCTTATTCTTTATTTGAATAACAACAACAAAGAGCCTTTAAATATTCAGATAACCTAGATTTACCCAGAGAAATTAATTCAGAAAAAAATGAATGTATCTTCTAAGAAAAGTTCAGGAACTAATGTACTGCAAAATCTAAGATGAGAATCAGTTAATTAATATGTGCGGTAGCAAATAAAGAAAAAGAAAAGATAAAGCTGACAATATACAATAAAAATAAGTAGATCGTTTATTAATTTAATACAAATGTGCTCAAATCATTGTCTGAACCCTACAAGAATACTTAGACATTTCCCCCCTCACTTTCAGCAAAACAAATATTTTGTCTAAGTGATCACTGATCACATTTTTAGTTATCATTGGAAAACTTTCTGAATAAGAAAGTAGAAAATGCACTCACATAAACACAATTAAATAGTTTGGTAAATAAGAATTTCCCTCTTCAAAGAATCACAGTACCAAATCCATTCTTCTAAAAAGTTTTAGTATTGCTAATGAATTTAGTAGTTCAAAAATAAATTTCCTTGCTTTTTTTATATAGTTATGCTCATTTTTGAACTCCTGACAGGTTTCCTTTAACTAAAACACAGAGTAAATTCGTTAAATGACAGATTAGTTACAATATAGAAATATCTAAAATTATAGGGTGGGGCTGGAGTAATAGCACAGCAATAGGGCATTTGCCTTGCACTCTGCCAACCCAGGATGAACCTGGGTTCAATCCATGGCATCCTACATGCCCCCACCAGCTTGCCAGGAGCAATTTCTGAAAGGAGAGCCAGGATTAACCCCTGAGTGCTTTGGGATGTGGCTCAAAAGCAAAACAACAAAATTAAATTATAGGGGAAAGATTTGTCAAATTTACACAGGCAATGACCATTAATGATATAAACAAAAAAAAAGCATATTCTTAGACAATGACATGAATCTAATCTTGTTCTTCCCTAAAACTAATAAAAAAAAATCTTTCAATAAAAGGTATATTCCCCCACCAAAGTATGAAGGAAACATAATAGGAAGCAGCACTGATAATGTGTAGAACTGGAATCTAGAAAGATGGACAAAGACCACATAGGTTTATCAAAATATTTAATGATTAATCAGAAGTAAAGTAAAATAACCAAGCTATTTTATATTTATAGAACAATCTACCCCAAAGCTATATATGTTAACTCTAAAACTAACATAGAAGGAGGGCAGGGATAATTTGGTCTAAGAAACTGTTAAAAAAGCCTGGCTCTTGTCCAAGAAATAATGTGCTTCCTCATTATCTGAGAAGAAAACTCTATTTCTACAGAGAAAAAAAAAAAAAAAACAGAATCCAAAGTCAGAGAATTATAAGTGATGATATGCTGACTACTGGTGATACACAAATGCTAACTTTCTTGTCCCATTTGGCTATCAGTCAATACCCTTCAGGCAGGAATATTCTCTGGCAACTGGTTTATAACAAAATGATATGAAGAAAAATACACAGAACATTACTCATGTGAACAAACGATATCATAAAGTTTTGATTTCCAGCAATGTTTTTACTATGACATGTTAAATGAATTAACATTTAAATGTTAAGTGAATTACAGATTTTACTATCCAATTCTTAAATAAGTAACAAGAATAAAAGAATCAAAGCAAAAAGTAAACACACTCTGGAAGAGAAAGGCTATGCAGAAAGAAGAAAAACCCTTTTCATTTTTTAAGTTGTATGCAAAATAAATCCCCAAGGATATAACGAAACAAAGTATTGTAGAAAAGATATACTACTTTGGTCAAAATAAAAATTATTAATGAATAAAAATTTTTTTACTAAATTTTAGTAAAACAAAACAAAAAAATGTAGACCTTCAAACAGAACCACACAACTTGAACCATCTTGTTCCGCTTCACAAATGAAGGGGGAAATAATGGAGGGTACCAAGACCTAACAGTCCTATAAACATTAAGTAGAAATAAAAAAATGATCAAATTTAAACACCAAATCCAAAGCCAACGACAACAGAATCGATACCCAATTTAAGCATACCAGACACAAAGAGGACCACCTACACTAGTAGCCTGAGGGGTAAAAGAAGGGAATATGGGATGCATGCTGGGAACATGGGTGGAGGGAGGACAACATTGGTACTGGAAATGCCCTGATTCAATATCACAATGTACCTAAAATATTACTGTGAAAGATTTGTGATCCACTTTGATTAAAATAAAAAAAAAAAAGAGTAGACATTCTTGAAACTGTGATACTATTAGAAATTAAAATCTCGGGGCTGGTGAGGTGGCGCTAGAGGTAAGGTGTCTGCCTTGCAAGTGCTAACCAAGGAAGGACCATGGTTCGATCCCCTGGCATCCCATATGGTCCTCCCAAGCCAGGGGCAATTTCTGAGCGCTTAGCCAAGAGTAACCCCTGAGCATCAAATGGATGTGGCTCGAAAAACCAAAAAAAAAAAAAAAAAAAAATTAAAATCTCAATAGAAAGTTAGATAGTTCTAGTATTAGGGTACCACACATTCTATCAGTAGGCCCCCAAACCCCTAGATCAATCATCAAATGTGAATCTGGAAATTCATAACAGTAACTATTTAAAACCAAGAAAAAAACTTATTAGTGACTTGATGGAAAAAATAAAGATTAATAAAATATTTCCTAGAAATAGAAATATTAGATCTAAACAAAATTTGTGTTCACCACTTAAATTCTCACAATGAACACAAGCTCAAGGAAAAACTGAAAAATAACCAAGCTAGCTAACAGTTAAGAAAAGTCTAACAGTTAAGAAGTTAGCCATACTTGTAACTGACCAAAGGAATTCAAGCTAAAGAAAGTAACTAATAATAACAAACATTACCTACTGGTTAAAAAAAATCAACTTAAAAGCATCAACTTATATTCAGATTCATCAAACAAAGGGAAAGTAACATTTTTTAACTGCTAATGAAATTGAGGAAAAACAACAATAGTGACACATAGTAATGGAAGGTATTAAAACCTACAAATTACATAGAATTTTTATTTTTGAATTTTCATTGCAAAAAACTGTAAAGCAACTACCATTTGCTGAGTAAATAAACATTATTAAAATACAAATGTTTTAATCAAAAGATACAGACTGGGAATTTTGTGTTGGTAATTCTAATAATAAGGTTAAATTTCTAATAAGTGATTAAAATAATTTTCACAATTTTTTAAAATCTCATACTTCAGCACAGCTTGTATGCAACAAGACTATTTCTCTAAAGATTATATATTTTGATTTTAGTAAACTGAAGTTCTATGTAATGATTACGTGGTGGGGGTGTTTCTGAGGTTAACTCATATCTTATAGTTTTTCATAAATATCATAGTTTTTTATCTTTGATGCTTGATATTAAATTACATCCTAAAAAAAAACATACCTCTGGATGAAAAAAAATTTCGGGTCCCAAGAATCTTTCATAACCAACATCAATGGAAAATTCTTTCTTTGAGATAGCATTGATTCCAGTATATTGTTTAATCCACTTTGATCCATCTGTGTCATACTTGTTAAATTCTTTTACTAAGTCTGGGCAGACATAACTATAACGCTCCTAGAAAAACAAAACAGTGAGTAATTTCTTCCTCTTGTTTCTGTGAAAGTAAAAAGGGATGGCATACTTTCAATATACTAAAATCAAACGAAAAATCATTTTTTAATCAAATGAAAAACTAAATATAGAAAACAGTGCTAGAAATGAAGAAAGCTATTAGAATATCATAGGTACTCTAAAATAACTCCAATGTTATTTCTGGTTTTATATGAGTGGAGTAAGATTTGACAGATTCCTACCATTTTAGCAATTTCTTAAGAACATTAACATCCTCCAGTATTTTACGGTTTAAGATTAGACATATTCTAGAGAAATAA
This sequence comes from Crocidura indochinensis, assembly GCA_004027635.1. Lineage (NCBI taxonomy): Eukaryota > Metazoa > Chordata > Mammalia > Eulipotyphla > Soricidae > Crocidura > Crocidura indochinensis. The sequence goes on along the minus strand of PVKC010008056.1, from coordinate 22,855 downwards.
ACATAAAAAAACCCACAAAACTAGAGAATAATAACTGATAGCTACTACTTAAGGAACTATTGCTTAATTTAACTATCTAAAATGAAACAGACTCTCACATAGGCAGGTTTTTCATATGAGGCTCAGGTTGGATTCCCAGCACTACATAGTTTCTCCAAGCAGTGCCAAGAGCAACTATAGTAGTAGAAGAATCAGCACTTCCACCTCAAATAATGAAAATATTTCAAATGCTAGAAATATAATCTTGAACTACAGCCTGAACTGTTGCATGTTTGGTTTATATGTTAAAAAGATACAATATTCTGTTTGCGATTTACAAAGTCTTGATTATCCTTTTTGCATCTTTTTTTCACACTAAAGTAATTTACCACAGACCTATTGTTAATATCTTAGGAATACAATGTGATTGCACCACCTCTGTCACTACCTTCTCATCCTTCACACAGACTCAGTTCTATAGGCAGTCTCAGGGTCTATCTTCACTGGCTACTATTACCTTATGCTGCTTCTTTATACTACATATAAGAATGTTGTCCTTCATAAATGCAAACTTATGCCTCTTTATTTATTGCATATATTTATATTATGTTATTTACATGTAATTTATATTCTATATATCTATATTCTATAATTTATTATATATATATTGCATATATGAATATTGTCCTTCCCCCTCCACCTTACTTTAAGTTTACACCCTCAAGTTCCTGCTGGTAGCAGATAGCTGGAAATTAGTTCCACCCCCCCCTTTCTTTAGGCACTGTCTGCCAAGTCAGCACTTTCCCTGATTTACTGTTTAATAACCACTGATCATAACTCACTGACCCTACGTACTACTCTATCTCTCCTCTTTTTATTTTCTTAGCCAATGTTATAAAATTAGTGAATTTCTAAAATACCGCAAAATTCTCCATGTTTTTCTTAATATATTTATGAATTTGGGTATGTCAAGATCTTCGATCCTTATTTTTTAAGTTAGGCATTTTAATGAATACGTTACAAAAGATTTAGTAGGTGCATGTGCCTCACAGCAAAGAATTTCAAAAGATGAAATAATGAAGTAAAATAGTTTTATTGAAAAGAAGTTATGTATAGGAAAGGAAGGGGAGAGAGAGAACACGATTGTGTTCAAGTGAAAACATGGGTGTCTTCAGAGGAGAAAAAAAAGCTCTTTGATCCATTTTGAGTAAAATTTGTGGGTAGTGGGAAACAGGATTTCTAATTCCCTCTATTCATGTGGTTATTAGTTTTCCCACCATCATTTGTTGAAGAGGCTTTCCTTGCTCCACTTCATGCACAGAGCTCTTTTGTCATAATCTTTTCATATATTCGAGTACGTATCTCTGGGCTTGCAATTCTGTTCTATTGGTCTGAAAATCTACCTTTTTCCAAGTATCATTTGCTTTAGAAGTTTTCATTGTTCCACTTTTGTCAGAGGAGCTGACCCAGACCTGTGTGTGTATCTGTATTCTGGCCTGGAAGTTTATATTATTTCCAATACCATAGTTTCATAATAGCACAGTACTATATAAATTAAAGTCGGGGAATATAATGTCTCCCATGGTTTTCTCAGGACTGTTTTGCTATTTGGGGAGGCCTATCACTCCATACAAATTATAGAAATATTCATTCTATGCATACCCTTAAATCATTTGGAAAAAAAGTGAGTCTCAAGTACTTTGTAGAAAACTGCTAGTTCACTTCTGCTTTCTTCTGTTTCTAGAAGAAATGATTTAGTGTTCCATGCTGAGTTGGATTAATGGCCATGAATTTTCATAAGTAGCTATTTGTAAAACTGTTACTCCTCTGAATTTAAATAATTACTTAGAACTGAGTGTTCTAATATGAATTTTTTAATTATTTTATTTAAACACTATAGTACAAGGTAGTTCATAATACAGTTGAGGTGTTTTTCAATTACATAGTTGTTCTTGTCTGGGTTTCAGGCCTTAATGGATATCTATTCTATCCAATGGTTTGGTGGTAGCCTCATAATGCTCCCTATTAAGTTTCCTTTGTTAGATCTACTGTAAATTTGAGGGCTAAAATGTAAAAACTGTAAGTCAATCTAAAACTTGTATTTAAGTATCTTCTTTGATCTACCAACTCTTCTCAGGCATCAATCTTTGGTTTCTATCATTTTAATTTGGAATTCTTTGAATTTCTTAGATCTATTTAAGTATGAATCTATTCTCAAAATGGAAAAGTTCTAGATTACAATTTATCTGACCAATGTTTGGCCACACCCAGCAATGCTCTTAGCTTACGCATGGCTTAGGGCACAAGGATCACTAATAACAATGCTCAGGGGACCAAACCCAGGTAAGCCATGTACAAAGAAAGAAAATACCCAATATACTATATCTCTCTGGCTTCTGATCAATGATTCTTTCCCATTCTCTTTCCTCTCCTTCTGGAAATCGTATAATGTAGATGTTTCTCCTAAAAATTATTCCAATGGTCTCTCAGATTTTCTTCATTTTTTTCTTAATACTTTAATTCCTTCTGTTCTTAACTGATAATTCCATGCAAGCACACTCAGCTTCTTTAGTTCTGTTGCTGATCCCATATATATATATATATTTTGTTTTTTAGTTCACCTACTGAGCCCTTCAGTTTTTCTTACATTCTCTCTTTCACTGTTGGAGATTTCTATTCCTGTCTGAGTCAATTCAGTCAATATCTTTACCACTGTCAACTTAAAATTGTATCCAAGAATTTAGAGAGCTCTTACTCAGTTTCCTCTTTCTAGACTTATGTCTTATTAAAGACTTTTTAAATCTCTGACATTGCCTTTTTTGCCCAAAAAGCATTATAGACAACCCAAGTGTAAAAAGTAAGTATACAAATCATAAATTTTAAAACAGATTTGTCATGACCCCTAACACCAACATACTCACAAACTCATTGTTAATGATCCCTTGTGGGGTCAAAATCCAATTTAAGAAATTAAACATTGTATGTGAGTTCCTCCACTTTATCACTATCTGGTACAATGTGAAACAAAGTGTGCCTGATTTTCTGCAGGCCCGAGTGGCAGGCAATATGGAGTTCATATTAGTTGAATTCAACAAAACTTGGACTATGTCATTTTTCATTTGCATTACAAACCATCATCACTCCCTTGTGTTCAAGTTTCCAGTGTTTTAACTCAGTTTTGTTGTGCAGCCACACACAACAAAGCTAGTTTTTCGTTAGTACAGTATATCCCTGACTGGGAAAATGCACTTGGTTAGATGCAGGGGGGAGAAGTGACTTTTATCTACGTCGAGGAATCTGAGAGTTGAATCCACAAATGTGTATCTATTGCAACTGCCAGCCAAAAACCTTGCTAGTTCCAGATCTATTGTGCTCAAACTTAGGGATGGTGGAGACTAACAAGGTAGTACATTTGGTTTTAGCCTGTTGTTTTGTTTTTTTTTTTAACTGTCAGATGCATCAAGTGTCTCTATTTTGCCCTTCCATCTTTCCTCTTTGATTGTTATACTCAATCTTCTTATGTTTGGAAGCTCAGCTAGCTTATGCCAGTTATTTTTCTTTATTCTCATTACAATCCTCTGTGTGGCAAGAGGCAGAATTCTCTGACCACTTCTGTGCTGTTGCAATTATTTTTGGGACCAGAAGCAATCTCACAATATACCCTTCTCTACCTTTTGTGTACCTCTATTATTACATCTTGATCATACTTATTTAACTTTATATCACATGCTTGCTTTTGTTTTGTTTTTCTTCTATTTTTATCACATTCTTCACTTCAGAAATATAGCACAGTCTATAAAGTTGAAAGTGTGAACTATTTTGAGTTTTAATTTTTAAATAACAGTGCACATACTTCATAAATTTTATAATCAGTGATGCTTCCCAGGATAGATGCAAATATTCTTGAACAGTTAAATTCTCAATGTTTTGTTACTTTTCAAGATTGCATGAATTTCTCAGAGTTGAAACCGTAATATTTATATAGACATTTTTACCTATTTAATTTTGAAGCTGTAAAGTTACTTTTGGCAGTCATTTGGTAATGTCTCTATTACCTAGAAAACAGTAAAATCACTATCCTTCCTAATCTTTGAACATCCTAAAAGCTGTTCAAAAAAAGAGCAAAATAAATGAGACTTAGCTTTTCCAGGGAACTTTGATTTCACTATTCAAAATATATGTAAAACCCAGTAAAATATTTTAGGTGTCCTTGGTTTTCACTACAGATACAAGAACAAGAAGTCCTCACACTTTCTGCCTGTCTGATGTGGCAGTCCAGATTGAATGGGGGAATGAATATAAGGGTGGGGAGGGGAATATTTTAGGTGTGTTAGCAAATGGTAAAGACTATCTTATGAGCCTCTATCACCATTCTATAACCAAATATTTTTTAAATAAAAGTATTAGTGTTAAAATTAAGAATTCCTTTAGGCAGCTGAGATGTGTGGACTCTGCAGAAAATTAATTATATCACTAAAAATATCTTTATTTGTTAAAGTAAAATAGTATAAATGTTTCTATTTAAAGAGTTCCCTCAAATGTGAAATATGAGAACAGGCAAAGATAATCCCAGATAATCCCAGAGTTTTCTTTAAAAAAAAAAGTGATAAAACATAAATATAATTAGGATTGTTTCTAAATAGATTATTTCGAAACACTGTTCTTCACTTGAGTATTCCTGATCTATCATTATAAATACGACTCAATTTCTAAGAGAATTATACTTCATTATTAATTTTTACCTTTACTGCTTTAGCAGTTTCCAAAGACTGCTCGGGAGGAATTCCTACTTCTCGATCTCTTAACAACTGCTGAATAAAATATGTTATATCTCGTCCCGCAATTGGAATGTGCTTAATACAACTGCCAATAACATACCCTTCAGCCTAGATGGAATAAGAATATTAAATTGATTACAAAATGATTTAAAAATTAACTGTTAAATATCAATAATCAAATATCAAAGTATATTTATATTCTCAACTGTTTTAACTCAAGATTCATCTACGTTTTAATCAACTACATTCTTTGGCTTATTTATTATAATATATTTTACGTACTATTATATATATTAGTATTTATAATATACAAATTATAAGCCATAAAGCACATTTATAACTGAAGCATTCATCTGGATACAATTTGACAAAAGTCATCAATGGTCATATGTTATGTTTACATCTCTGCTATTTAATCTATGGAAGGATCTGCAATCAGTTAATGTAAATAATTTTAATAAAAGCCATCAACTGTTAAACACAAACAATAGAAAATAGAATTTCATATTTAAGGAAAGGTATAAACATTATTCTACTCTAGATACTAAAACACATTTCTTAGTATGAATTAGAAATGATTTAATAATTTTCTCAATATTTTTTGCTGCACAAGCCCTACAGCAAAAGAATATCTTAGAATTTTCCTAAAACTTCTACAATTACAACAAAATACAAAAGTGGTATGAAAATGTATAAATTACAGCAAATTTTTGAAGTATTATATAAAGTAATAAAGTTTCTTTGAAAATATATTCACTCATATAATTTAACTGGTGTGTTATCTTTTTATTCAATAATTTTTTTATTTTAAATTTCCTTACCACAGGAATGACATGAGTGACACCATCTCCACTGTCTATTACTGTACCAGTCAATGTCCGTTCACCAACTTGTCTTGAGGTCCAAGATGCAGCTAAGGCAAGAACGGCCTTGCGGGGGGAGAAGGGGGAATGGACACAAACATAAATATGGCAAATAATACTTTAAATATATATTTTAAATATATTTACTGTGGAAAGAAAATACTCAGAATATTTTTTAATTCTGCAATAGCATTCTACATTAATAAAAACAAAATTAAGAGCATATATTTGCTTTGAAAAACATTTGTAAATGTTTTAGATTTTAGTGAGGTGAATTTCTCCGAAAAACCAACTATGTGGACGACTAAACAGTGCAGTACTAATTTGCCAGAAGTAAGATCTATGTAAAATAAAGATAAAATAGAAAAGTCCAGTTATTAAATACAAAGAGTGCTATTAAATATTATTCTTATAAGATTAACCCTACATTTTCTACACTCGATATGCATTTAAGAATATCTTACAAGTTATTTGTCCACAGAAAAAGTTACAACACACTTCTTCTTTTTTAGAATATTTTTTTTTATTTTAACACCTTGATTACATAATTGTTTGGGTTTCAGTCATGTAAAGAACACCACCCATCACCATTGTCCCAAATCTCCCTCCTCCCACCCACCCCCCACAACACACTTCTAAAATATTAACTAGATAATACCTTCTATAAAAGTCTCCAACATAGACAATAAAAGTATAACTCACTTTGTAAGTATAAAAATTAGAACACAGCTAGTTTATATTTTTAAAAACATATTTCAAAAGGTTGAGGTTGCCAACAAGACAGATGAAAAAACAATATGAAGTAAATGTATTTTACCTATTCACATTAAAATATCTGAAAGGGACCTAGAAAGATATCTGGGCTCTTCTATTTTAAAACAGAATCACACAATTATCATTGTAGGGTAAAAGAAATATATAATCACTTATATACTATTAAAAATTTACAATATGCCAAGTATCTGCTTGTTATGAAGTTTAAATATACATCTATGTATGTATGTATTTATTATTCAGCACATTGTGTGCAGTAGAGTATGACCTGAGGGTGGTCAAATATATCATACTAAATCAAAAGCAAACTATAAGAAAAAGATACAATACTTTGCCGGTATATAGTACCTCTGTTCCCTGTAAGATTCCTTCTACTGTTGGATTAGTAAATTATGACATGTGAAATATTTATGTACATAAATACACATACATATAAATAGTGCACATATTTATATAATGAAATAGGTGTGTATATAAATATAATGTATTAATTAAACCTGATTAAAATTTAAGATCAAGTTCTTCTGACCTAATAACTTGCTTACCTGCACAGCAATGTACAAGCCAGGAACATTGAAAGACTCAAACATTATTTCAGCAGTATATTCCCTGTTTTCTGGAGTATTCAGTGGAGGTTCAGTCTATCAAATTGAGTAATTAAAAATGATAAGATTTTAATTACTTTAATAACCTTTTAAAGAGCTTTTAATGAGAAACAAATTATATCAAACACATCATGAAACTCACAGGTACAAAGATAAATATATAGATCTAAGTAAAACTAGTAAATCAAACAAATCTATACATATATGAAAACATATTATTCATAAGAAAAAATACTGTTTTCTAGGAAAAAAAATTGTTATCTATGTTATGATTTTAGTAGAATATATGTAAAATGTTTTGATTATTGCAAATAAACTAAGATTCTACAAATTTATGACATTTTCTAGAAAGAAAATATATCATGTTAGATAATGATGAAACATTAAGTGGAGATATTTACATACCGTATTTACCGGCGTATAAGACGACTTTTGAAATGAAAAAAAGTCAAGGGAGTCGTCTTATGCACCAAGTATATCCTGAAAAACGTCTCGATATGCCACTAAACGAAAATCATCTGGATATTGTCACGAAACGAATTTTCCAACTCGATCCTGCACCAATCACTGCAAGGCTGCTCAGACCGCCTCTCTAACTCAGCCAATCCAAGCAGGCTTTTATGCATGCAAATTAGACAATGTTCTGGACCCGAATCTACACGTCAAAAGTCTGCTCAAATGGGCCAGAGTCAGAGAGGAAGTCTATTACAGTATACCCCTTTGAACCTTGGCTTATTGTGATTGGCTCACTGTGGTACATACAGTTGCAGCACAGGAACGTTCTGTCTTATTCAGCGAATATAGGCTTAGACCTATGTTTTAACTGTAAAATTAGGGTGTCGTCTATACGACCAGTCGTCTTATACGCCTGCAAATACGGTAATTCTTCTCAGTTTATAAAATCTGCAAGTTATCATTCCATCGAAATACATCACAAGAAGTCAGAAAAAACCTTGGGCAACATTTATAATCCCAAAACTCAGGTTTTGCTTTTGCCTCACTGCTACTAAAATCCTTTATATTTATTTTTAGGCTTGTACTGGGTAAGACTTCTTTGGCTTCTTATGAATCTTATTTAACAGTGCAATCCTATGCATCACCTAAAATATTTAAATACAAAAATAAAATCTTTTAAACTTAAATAATACAACAAAATCTGCTCTGGAGATAATCCTAGTGAGTAGACTGCATGATCCGCTGTATTCACTGATGGATGTAACACTGGAGGCCCTCAACACCATTAAATGTAGCTCTGGTACCTCCCTACAATCACCAAAATAGCCCAGGAGACCTGCTAGATCTTTAGGGCAGAGTAGTAGCATATTTGTCAAGGCAGAAACACAGAAACGCCAGGCTTCCACCAAAGAAAGAAATATACAAGTGTTATCTTTCCGATCTAAGAAATAATTCTTTAAATTTAAAAATTACAAAATGCAAAGAGAAATACTGACAAAACTTGAATTCACTACATGTCAAATTTTTTACCTGTAAATTTTAAGACATTTTTTGAACCACACCCAGTGACAGTTATGCACTCAGAAATCAGTCCTGGCTAGGGGGACTATATGGGATGCCGGGGATTGAACCAAGTCTGTCCTGGATCTGCCACATGCAAGGCAAATGCCCTATTGCTGTGCTATCTCTCCAGCCCCAATTTTAAGACATTTACAAGAAAGTTGGAAAAAAAAAAAAAAAAAAGAAGTAAAGTTTTCAAGTAAATAAAACTTATTTTGTTTTCTTCTCTTTTGTAATCCCGGGAATCAAATTCAGTTTCTGATTAATATAAGACAAATGTTTAATCACTTAGCTATCTATATACCTGCCCACCCACACCAGTGCCAAGAACTGAATCGAGGGCATGAGATATGCAAAATATATATTCTACCATTGAGCTCCATCTCTAGCTGAGTAAGACCTTTAACAGAGAAGTTATTTGTGTTTATTTAGGAGAGTTTAGAACTATGTTCAAAAGGAGTTAATGATTTAGAGAGTTCAATAAATAATGCAGGAACCCTAGATAAGACCTTTAACAAAGAAGATGCCTGTATTTAAACATATTTAAGAATTTTAGAACTATATTTAAGAGGTGATGATTTAATAATACACTTAGGGCCAGAGAAATAGTCTATGAGTTAAGGTACACATCTGGCACACACCCAATCCCCTTTCAATCTCCAGCATCACATGGTCCCTGGAAAGAAACACAGAAAGTGGACCGAATGGTCCAATCAATTCCAGTAGCAAAGGGCCTCAACAGTATTATATCTTCAGGTATCCATATTAAATCATAGGCTCATCTGGCCATGAATCACCAATAGGGAGACCTAAGGTCTCCAGAGCACTGCATAGAAAATAATAAACCAGGACAGAGCAATTTCAGAATTCTAGATAGTTACACAAAAGAAATAACAATGTATGTAGACAAAAAGAAGTTATAAGAATACTATAAATTCATATTAAAAAAAGAAAAGCTGCAAACTATCTGAGGTATAAAATGGAATGAGTCACAAATTGCTATTATATCCAACAGGGATAAATCGCAAATGAATGTATTGCATTATTTCATTTATGCAAACCAAATATAGACAAAAGCACTGCAACACTGGTCACATCTAGAACACAGGATTAGATATTAACTAAAAAAGGATATGACAAAACTTTTTGGGTTGAAAGTCATGTTCTTTAAACTTTTGATGTTAACTTAAAATAATATGCATGCACATGAAAATATAAAAAATACTATGCCTTCAATGTTTAAGGAGCCACATAAATCTCATGGCTTTAGATTGCTTTGTGTACTGCTAAGAAATGTTATAATGTACTACAATCTGGAGACTTGTAAACAAAGTACATGGGTTCTGTCTTATTTTTCTTAATGTTCTTTGACTGTAAGTTCAATATTTAGGCGTCAGCAAGGGGATTTCTTCTAAGAACCCTGTTTAATGGTAATTGTCCTCCCACTGTAACTTTCTTTACCTTGTCCTCTCTGCATCATTGTTCTCATAATTAAAAATAAAAAATAAAAAAAAGAAAGTCATGTTCTCTGTCTTAGTAACAGTTTAGGTTATAAAATGTATACTTGTATCAATTAGAGGGCAAGCAAGCTACACATAATAATCTTTTAGGCTAAACCTGGCTTATCTGGTTGCCATTAAAAATTATGCCTGCTTTCAAGCTTTAGCAGCAGGAACAAAAAACATGTACCCTACAAGTTTCAAAAATATTTCAAAACTATCTTTCCTTTAGAGAAAAGTCAACCAAAGCCAGTCAAAACCCACAAAATGGTAGCTTTATAATTTATACGCTGCACATATATACTCTGTCTTAAAAAGCTATCAACAATGAGTTTAGTTGATGAAATGCATATAAAATATTAAAAGAGCCAGAATGATGACAGTACAGGCGGTAGGGCATCTGCCTTGCATTCAGCCACCTGGATTCAATCCCTGACTATGCACTCAGAAATCACTCCTGGCTTGGGGGACTATATGGAATGCGTGAGGATGGAATCATGGTCTGTCCTAGGTTAGTTAGCACGTGCAAGGCTGACGCCTTACCACTTGTGCATTGCTTCGGATCCTGAAGTTTTGTGGATTTTTTTTAATTAAAAACACTATGATTAAATTAAATTAAATTAAAAACCACTATGATTTTTTAAAAAAGAAGTTTCAAGGTAAAAATATAGGAGCAATTACCAAAAAGGGGGGGGGGGTGAGGTGGCGCTAGAGGTAAGATGCAAGCACTAGCCGAGGAAGGACCACAGTTGGATCCCCCAGCATCCCATATGGTTCCACAAGCCAGGGGCAATTTCTGAGCGTTTAGCCAGGAGTGGCCCCTGAGCATCAAACGGTATGGCCCGAAAAACCAAAAAAATATATATGTATATGTATGTATGTATGTATGTATGTATGTATAGGAGCAATTGAAGTGCATGCTCTGCATGTGGTCAACCTATTCGGTCCCCATGTATTTTAGGGTATGGGCTATGGAGGCCCCTGAGGCATCAGCAGTGTGGTCTAGTTGATCCCCAGAATAACAGGGGACAAGTAGCAGCACATCTTTAGTCAATAATCAAGAATTACAGTGAGTGGCCTTCATAGTCTCCTTCTGAGACCACATAGGAGGCCCCAACCCAAGAAAAATCTTTTTCATTATAACACCACAATTTTCAAAGTTGTTCATAATACAGTTGTTTCAGATATTCAACGTTCCAGTAGCAATCCCTCCACCAGTGTAACCTTTCCTCCAACCGATGTTCCCAATTTGTCACCCACCACTCCAGCCTGCCCACACAGCAGGCATAAATATACTTCATTTTGCTTGTTAAAATAAAAAGGCAAATTGAATAATCATAAAATATATCAAAAAGATCAACTTGTGGGGCCTGGGAGATAGCATGGAGGTAAGGCGTTTGCCTTTCATGCAAAAGGTCATTGGTTCGAATCCCGGTGCCCCATATGGTCCCCCGTGCCTGCCAGGAGCAATTTCTGAGCATGGAGTCAGGAGTAACCCCTGAGCACTGCCAGGTGTGACCCAAAAAAACAAAAAAAACAAAAACAAACAAAAAAAAAAGATCAACTTGTAATAACTGTTATATTTCACAATGGTGTTAATAAAGTCTTTTTCTAAAGACTTAGTACACTGATAGGTGCTAGTTAAGCCTTCTGTGTTATACTTTCACTCACTGAACCTTGTGGTCTTTTATACAATTTTCCCATCAAATGTGTTGTGTTTCTACTGGGCTACCTATGCTATGAATTTTGAAGATGAAGTGTGGCTGTATATATGCCACACCCTCTAGGAAGCATAGAGCTGAAATTATTTGGTGGCTTGGTAGCTTGATAAAGCTCAGTTGTTGAACTGGGATACTTCTATATTGGAGAGTGTCAGATGTGGGTAAAGGTTGCTGGGCCTCCCAGTGGGAGTGGGGGTACATAAGCATGCATACACACCTTTGTAGCACTCAGGACTTACCCCAGCTTTGTGCTCAGGCACCACTCCATGTAGTGCCCTGGCACCATATGTAAGTACCTGGGATTATATCCAAGTCGACCACGGACAAGTGAAATGCCTTATTTCCTCTACAGCCACCAAATTTGTATTTTTTTTTTTAACTAAGAAGCAAAGTAACTAGTTACTAAAAAAAAAAAAAGAAAAGAAAACCACCATCTGTGAATTTTACTGTTTCTTCATAAATATTACTTAATATATAGGAGCTTCTTAAATGCCTAAACTTTGGTGCTTCAACATAATTCAAAGTTAAAAGCTATACATCTTAGCAAGATTTTTTTTTTTTTTTTGGTTTTTGGGTCACACCCGGCAGTGATCAGGGGTTACTCCTGGCTCCATGCTCAGAAATTGCTCCAGGCAGGCACGGGGGACCATATGGGGCACCGGGATTCGAACCGATGACCTTTTGTATGAAAGGCAAACGCTTTACCTCCATGCTATCTCCCGGGCCCCGCATGATTTTTAAATAAATGACAATTGGGGAGGTCACACTGGCTCTTAGCTCTGTGTTCAAGTATCACTATTGGGATCCTGGGGACCACATGGGGTGCTAGGAAATTAAACTAGATTGGCATCAAGCAAGACAAGTGCCTTAACTGCTGGACTATCACTTTAGCTCCACAAATGACAATTTTAAGAAAAAAAATCAAGAGTGCCTATGAAAGTATAGATAGGATGAAAAGGATCAGAATTTCTTCAAAAACTTATATATCAAGAGTATAATTTACACTTACCAAAAGAAAATAATGATCTTCAGGTTCTGCCCTTAAATATTTAAAAATCACTTGCTCCATAAACCTTTCCATCAAATCCCAATCTTCAACTATACCATGGCGAATTGGCCACTATTAAAACAAAATAAAAAAAATTAAGCATTATTAATATCAAAATTAAATAAAACTACCTCAAAAAATGCCAGAGTATTGCCATTAGTGTATAATAAACAAAATAGTATTTCTGAGTAACCACAGATTATAATGAAACTATATAACTTTCAAAATACATTTTAAAATAAAACTTCCACAAAATATTTCAAATGATTCAATTTCAAAGATAAAGATATATACAAAAATAATAAAAACCATATAATCTAAATCCTAATGTTTGTAATCCTATAATTACATTGGGCTTATTTTTATCTACTGAAGAAATGGTACATTGATCACACACTACCTAGACTTCTTCCCAATATATACCACCATAGAAATTCTCAACCAGTCCAGAAGTAATGATACTTTCAAAACAGTTATCTCCTGTTGTGTCTTATTTATGAGTTCTAGTAGCCAAATATCTAACAATGTTTAAGATGTCTCACAGGTAACTCAGAAACAGATGTTCAAAGCCAAAAAGATAGTACAGTTGTTGAGGTGCTAACTTATACTTAGTCAAAAAGGACTAATACCCAGCACCCTACATTGTCCCCTGGGTCTCACCAGGAGTGATTTTTGGCTATTTTAAATTGGTGATTTAACTGTACACCAGAAAATGACCCACAGAGCCAGAATAAGGCTCTGAGCATCACTAGTTCTGGCCCAAAATAATAAAATTTTCTTTAAGTCATGTTCAAGCCTAAACTTGCCTTCCCCCCTAAACTACCCTATTATAAAAGTGTTTCTTCCTAAGTGTTCTTAATCTCAAGAAAAGGGACATGGAGGCATTAATGAAACTAGGCAATCAAGAAACTAGGTATTCTACCTAACTAATATGTATAATCACCACCAATATCATTATCATTCTCTTTTATTCCTTAAATTGCCACTTTCCTATTCTATCTTATTGAGAAACTTAACACTTATCAGACTTCTCTAAGTATTTTAAACAAAAAATTGAAAACAGGAAGCAGAGAATCAAATTAAATGGCACAAGAATAATGTGTCATCTGAGAACAGAAAATGGGACATTAAGCAAAATACATATAAAACACACACAAATTCACACACAGAGGCACATGCACATATACCCTAAACCTAGAGACTTAATTGATATTAATAAAAATGCCCTGAATAAAGCATGTATAAATTTGATGTGAAAATTGACCAATTCAGGAAATAAAGGAAATGTGAGCAGTTGCAAGATTTAGGTAATATTAAATGTACACTGGTTTTTTGTTTGTTTTGGGGCCACACCAGGCAGCGCTCAGGGGTTACTCCTGACTCTGCACTCAGAAATTCCTGCTGGCAGGCTCAGGAGACCAATTCCTCGGACAGGAATCAAATCCGGCCATCCCGGTTCGGTTGCGTGCAAAGCAAATGCTGCCCTATCGCTCTAACCCCCTGCGTACTGTTTTTAAGTATAACATTTATAGTTTTAAAACTCTTATTCTTAAAATATATTTACAGATATAGTAACAGCTGAAATTTATTTTAAAATAATCCAATGAAGGTAACAGAATTGGACAAAGATTGATGATAGCTAAAGTTCTGTGAAGAGAACATAAGGATTATATTCTTTTTTCTACTTTAGAAATAAGGCCTTCCAAAATATAAGTTATATTGTAGGTATAAGATGCACATACAATATCCATTTCTCTCTATCTGTCATTGCTATAAATAGTCCAAGACACTGCTATTCCTTCCTTTAATTATTTCAAATAAATCTAGTGTTAACAGAATCATGCTGTGTCCTCCTTTAAAAATAACAAGAGCCAATACATAAATATTCTTCACTTTCAAAGCAAAGTAATAATTGCTTTATGTATATGATTCCATGAAACTCCAATAATGTAAAGTATTAATAATACATCAATTTTATAGGTGAAAAAGCCAAAACTTAGAAAGGCTAAGTCATTGTATAGTCATAAAGAAAATGACACCAAAAGAATTCCTGTCATGCAGACAGACTATAAATTGTGCTTTTAATCAACAGCACTATTCTTCTAACTAAAACTATTAATGTTGCTCATGGGGAGAATTCAAAATCACTAACAAGGCCTACCACATTTTAAATAATTTTGTCCCGCCTCAAAGGCATCTTCAATGACCTGATATTACTGGCAAAGGCAACAAAATTAAAAATGAACAAATGAAACTATTGTCAAATTAAAGTGCTTCTACATGCCAAAAGAAACACGGGCTAAAACTAAGACAGCTAACCGAACAGAAAAAAATATTTGCATTTTAACATTACAGATAGGGCTTAATAAACAGGATACATGAAGTAGTCACAAAGATTCACTAAAACAAATTGAAAAACCCTATCAAGAAATGGGCGAGAGGAAATGAACAGACACTTCTCAGAGAAAGACAAGTGGAACTCTAATAGACACATGAAAAAATGCTCAACTGCCAGGTATGGCCCAAAAACCAGAAAGGAAAGAAAATAAAAAATGACCATCCTAGGGGAGCAAGATACAATTAAGAAGAGTTTTTAAGTTGTAGAAAAAAAGAAAAGAAAAACAAGTGCTCAGCATCACTTATCATTAGGGAAATCCAAATCAAGACAACAATGAGATATCATCACACAGCAGTTAGAATAGCACACATCAAAAATCATAAGAACAGTCTGTGCTGGTGGGGATGTGGTGAGAAAGGATATCTCATCCACTACTGGAGGGAATACAGTCTGAATTAAACCCTGTGGAAAATAGTATGGAGAGTCCTCAGCAAACTGTGAATGAAGCTACCATATGACCCAGCAATTCCACTCTTAGTTATCTATCCCAGGATTTATAAACATTCATTCAAAAGGACATATACACACCATTATTCGTTGCTGCTCTGAGTGTAACAGCTAACATACAGAAGCAGCTTAGGTGTCTAATGACAGAAAATGAATTATGAAGATGTGCTATGTGTATACAATGGAATACTATGCAGCTGCAAAATCTGATGAAATCATGCTGTTTACTACAACCTAACTGAACTGAAAGATGTTGAGTTAAATAAGCCAGAAGAAGAAAGACAAAAGTACAGGGATATCTCACTTATCTGTGGTATAAAAAGTAATTGCATTAGGGAATGTAATGTTGTAAAAGGAGATGCCTAGTCATTCTTAACCCCAAAGCCTAAAAAAAAAAAAAAAAATTCAAGGTGGGGAGGATGACGAGAAAGTAATGGGGAAATATGGATCTGGGCTTTGGTTATAGTGGGTACATAAGAGAGTGGCAGAGCTATCTACGTTCAAAACACAGACTCAGTAACACTGAAAACAAAGGTTCTAAGTTGAAACCACCAAACTGTCATGTGCCTGCCAAAGTTGCAAGTAAGGGATAAGGAAGGTTGGTTGCAGAGTGGAGAATGACAGAATATGGGAGCACTGCTGATGGGACCCGACATCAGTGGTGGGATTGGTGTTGAAATATCTGCTCAAAATTCAACTATCAATAACTTCATACCCACAGTTCTTTAAATTTGTTTGTATGCTTTTGGTTTAGGGGACACGCTGGCAGCATTCAAGGGTTACTCCTGGCTCTATTTAGAAATCATTCAGCTAATTTCTGCTGTTGTTTGTTTTTGTCATTGCTGTTTTCTGTGTTTTCAGGATGCTTTTGTTTGTATGGGGGCTATACTCAAAGGTGCAAAGGAATTACTCCGGATCACCCAGGATCAACTCAGGGGACTACCTGGGGTGCTGGTAATCTAACCCAACTTGACTACATATAAGGCAAATGCCCTAACTACTGTACTATCTCTCTAGCCTCCCTAACACCTGTTTTATTCCTCAAGACTCAACTTAAGATTTACTCCACAAAGGCTTTTCCTAATTGACAAAGCAGGTTAGCTACTCAAGATAAAACTTCCAGAGCATCCTGGACATTTATTCCTCTTTCTAACCTGTTTGCAATTATTTCTTCAATGTCTTCCTCAGTTTCACATTGTAGCATTTTTTGAATCAGGAAAGACATTTTTTCTTATTTCCTACTCTTGGAGACACTTAGAAAAATTTCATATAATTGATCATCAGTAAAATTATTAGGAGATCATGGAAGAAAATCTAAAAATATGACAAAAATAGTGCTGAAACATTAGATAATCTAGGTCTCAGTGTTTTGTTGACTGGAAAAAGATACAAGGAAAGCACAAGTTTTTAAATTTGCTCTATAAATGATACTTTTAAAATGTTACAAAAATATACATATTTTTAAGACCTATTTAACAGAGCTTACACATACATAAAACTACATGTGAAGTATAACCTCAATTAAAAAAGAGGTGGAGGAAGAAGAGGAAAGAGAAATGGAGGAAAGAAAATAAGACAAAAGAGCAAAAATCAAAAAGTTGAGGCAATCATTCAAAGCATGAGTAAAGCTTCAAATTCAATCCCTGGTACCCCCAGGACTGATGAGTATCTGGGCACTGCCTGATATGTACTGTCCTAATGGCATTCATCATCACCATGCCTGGGCAAGGAACCATGAGGCCAACACAGGAATGGACAAAGAATCAGTCCAGGAGTGGTCATCAGGACCTAAACACCACTTGGAGAGACATTGCAATAAATAAAAAAATAAAAGAGATAAATGACTTTGAACAAAGATGAGGCGCAATACTGAGGTAAGAAAACGCCCATTACACAGAGAGTTCTGAGAGCCAGTATGGTGGAAAAGTAAATGCCAGGTAAAGAAACTAAAAATTTCTCTTGGGAGAAAAACTGAGGTAGAATTAAAAGCCAGATTGGGAAAGGTAACATAGAAAGAATACATAACTACTCTAAAGACATTTCCTATAAATTAGTTCCAGGTGGAATGATCAGAGAAGAATCTAGTTTTTCAAAGAAAATGACATTTGTACAAATGATAAAAAGATACCTTTGTTGCATATGTAGGTTTTTCTATGGCTTCATCACCAATGAAGAAGTCTAGGTCATCAACACCTTTCATCACCCTCCTTTGGGCTTGATCACCCACTTTTGCTGATTCCTTAATAGCAATACCTTGAAAACAAATGTTATTTACATAAACTTAAAAATAGACAAAAAAATTTAAACTAATTTAAACTTACATGTCTCCTATTACAGTGTTATTAAAAATTATTTCACATAAATAATTATCAACCTAAAACACAGAAGACATAAATGTTGATAAAACTAATTTAAAAAAATAAACTCTCAACCTCAAATGCAAAAAGCAAAGCAAAGCAAAGGACTAATTAGAAGCATTTCAATTATAGTTTAAAAACTAAGTAAGAATTATTTTTATTGAAGTAAAATTACAATCCCACCAAGTCAATTATGCTTGATCAAACAATAAACTAACAAATATCAACAAATGAAAAAAATAACTGCAATGAAAAAAAATTTTAGATGCTTTACTTACATACTGTTAATGCTACTTGCATTATTATAGGTCAGTAATTTAAATACAACAATGGAACAGGAATCTGTGAAACTTTAACTGGATATACAAAAGGAATTTTCAAATCTCAAATTAATCTCCCTAAATGACTTCAGAAATTCAGCTGCAACTCTAGATAATTCTAGACGTGCTAAAATTATTCAATTCTATTATACATGTCTAACTCCTTAAGTTAAGCAATCCTTTATTCAAAAATTACCTGTACATACTTTCATCTTGTATTCAACTGCTGTACTTTCACTTAAGTAATAAAAATCCTTAATAAAGTAGGTAGACAACATGGACAGAAAGTCGAAACACAGAATCTACTCCTAAATACTTGATAGTCTCCAAAAGCTTACTTGAATGTATAAGAACATTCAAACCATCTGCTATATTTTCTTGAAAAACAGAGGTAAATGAAAATATAGCTTTTAAGTCACAATAAATCTACTGGGAAAAAGAAATGCATGAAAATACAACTTTTAATCTAATATATATCTATACTTCCAGAACTAGCATTCATCTCATTAGTGGCACTAATATAACTGATTATAAACACTAAGGTCTTCAGCATAAATACTGGTCAAGCCTAGGAATATAAAAAAGTCTATGCCCCCAAATTCATATCCTAGGATATGCCCAAACAGACCCTGATGTCTCAGGTATCGCAGGCCTGATTAGCTGTAATTCGTCAGGCCTTTCCACAGAACCACAAGACAATTTGGTTAAGGATCATCAACAGTATCCTCAAGGGTCCCTGAGTACTGTTTGGGAGGCCCCCGAAAAAATTAAAATAATAATAATAAATGTACCAGGTTTAAACAAAAAAGAAATCCAAATCTTACAAGAAAAGTAGTTTTTAACATGCTTCAATTTCTGATACATAAAATTAGGTCCTGGAGAGATTTAGTCTGTTTTGCATGCAGTCAAACATGCGATCCCTCTGTTGGGACACAGTGCTCCAAGGACCACTAGAAATGATCTGAGCAGAAAAATGGAAATAGGCCCTGATCAGCACCGGGTGGCCCAAAACACCCCAAAATAAAAATATTATTTGTTTAAAGAAACATAAAAGTAAAATATAAAAGTAAAATCGTCAAGAATTAAAAAGATAACTGATACAATGATTATCGGATCCTCTGGTTTAGAAGACCAAAGGGCTCAGGAATAAAACTGTTCCTGTCTTGCAGGCATTTGAAATCATTATTTCACCCTATTACTTACTGCCTGCAATTACCCAGCAAGGTTTCAATCTCTCTACTGCTTGATACTCAAGGGCTCCACAACATCCATACGATTTCTGGTTCATAGCCATGTGCAAGTGAGCACTGTATTATAAAGTCTGTAGCCCATGGCGAATACAACTAACTACTAAAAAAGATGTGCAGATACAGCTAGGAGTTGAGCCTTAACAAGCACATGTGTGAGCACTACGTCCAGAAAACATGAGTATCTCATCTAAATAGTATGACCCAGGGCAAGCCCTACAACCTCTTGTTATTTCAACAAAGGAAGAAAGAGGAGGCTTATGAAGAAAAAGGAAAACAAAAAGTCAACCCTGATAAATTCAAAACTTCAAAGTAAAAAAATCTCAAAGTAAAAAAGAGAAATCAAGTTTATATGGGTCATTGGCCTCCAATAAAAACTTAACAAGACCATTTTAGAATACAAGCTAGGCCACATTTTGCAGAGAGAGTGGCATTTAAGTTATATCCAGAAACATGTTAAATGGCAACAGGGTATCTTGGAAAAAATTTGTGTGCCTACAAAATCAGTATTTTATGAGTTGAATTATGTTGCCCTAAAATAATCCTTTGAAGTCTATCATAGAAAGTGACCGTATTTGTTAATGGAACCTTTCAAATTAAAATGAGTTTTTAATCCAATATGATTTGGGGCTATATAAAAAGTGAAAATGTGGATCTAGACAGTTATACACAGAAAATTGCATGAAAATAGCAAGACTTCCACGTGATTGTAGTAGTGATAGTAAGGAAAGATTATCAGCAGAAAACTACTAGACATGTCAGAAAGAGAACAACTCAGCACAAGCATGACCTTTGATGTTAGACTTCAAGCTTCCAAACTTATTTACTTGTTAAGTCATCAGATTTTGTTAATTCCTTACAGAAATCTTAAGAACTATAGGGTGGGATCCGGGAGATACCATGGAGGTAAGGCGTTTGCCTTTCATGCAAAAGGTCATCGGTTCGAATCCCAGTGCCCCATATGGTCCCCGGTGCCTGCCAGGAGCAATTTCTGAGCATGGAGCCAGGAGTAACCCCTGAGCACTGCCGGGTGTGACCCAAAAACCACAAAAAAAAAAAGAATACCAGCTAACAGAGACACAAATAAACACACTCTAGGTACATCCTACTCACAATGATGAAATAAAATACTGGAAGCAGCAACATCAAAAAATTTATACACAGATATATTTATCCACAGAAGCATCCTTAAGATCTACAGATAAGCAATCCTCCAGGACCAAAAGCAGTAGATAGTGAAAAAACTCATTGAAATAAATGCCTCACCAAGAACACTTCATCTAGGCAGATTCTTATTCAGGTATGAAGGAACAATTCATGGATAAGCAACAGCTCAGGAACTTTACAGATTAGAATTAACTTTAAAAGAATTGAGGGTGTACTTAAAAGTAGACAAACCATACAAACTTGTAACTTGTAGAAAAAGATGGCACAAAAATCCCATGGCAATCATCTCTCTAACATCAAATGACCAAACACATCAATTCAGAGAGTGGCAAAATGAAACAGAAAATTGAATCCAACATTCCACTGTCTGCAAGAAACACATCTGAATTGCTGGAGCAAACACAGACTCTAAGTCAAAGTTTAGAAGACAATCCTTCAAGCAAACAACCCACTTAAAAAGGCTAGGGTGGCCATACTAATATCGGAAGACATAGACTTCATATTAGGAGAGACAGAAAAAGTCACTTCTTAATCATCAAATGATATATACATCAGAAATAAATCAGCTCCTAAACATATGCACCCTATGTGGTATCAGCAAAATACTGCTGGTATAGATTTTAAGGAAAACATTTATATACTGCTTATAGATTTGAAGGAAACATTTATAGCATCATAGTAGTAGCTGGAGAATTCAAAACTGCTCTGTCACTCTTGATAGATCAACCAGACTAAAATTCAACCAAGATATACTGGCATTGAAGGAAGACATGGAAGAAAAGGGCTTTATATATACATGTATACATACATGTACATGTATACATATATGTACATATTTTTAAAGGGCTTTTCATCCCCAAAAAGCTGAATACAGATTCTTCTACAATGTACATGGAACATTCTCTATATAGACCACATGCTGGGCCATGACATGTTCCTCCATAAAATCAAGAGACAGAAATTATATAACTACCTTCTCAGATCACAAAGCACAAAAAATAGAATTGAATTAGACAGAAATGGAGAAATAACTCTAATACCTAGAAATTAAACAGCTAACTACTAAAAAGCTGGTGGATCAAGAAGGAAATAAAAAGCTTCCTGGAAACAAACAAGAATAATACTAATGACAGAATTTGGGAGATACATCAAAAGCAATATTAAGAGAAAACTATAGCTTTGCAAGCATGCATCAAGGACGAAATGGCATACATAAATAACTATACAGCTTAAAATGACCAACAAAATGAGCCAAAATGATGCAGGTGAGAGGAAATAATAAAACTCAGAGCAGAAACTAATGAACAAAATGCAAACAACCAACCAAAAGATCAATGAAAGCAAGAATTAGGTTATTTTTTTTAAAAATCAACAAGATTAACAAACCATTAATTAGCAAACCTAATAGCTATTATAAATGACAGGGAGAATGTCACAACAGACAACACCGAAATTCAAGGATAACAGATTACCGAGAGAGGCCAGAGTGATAGCACAGTGGCAGGGTATCTGCCATGCACACAGACGACCTAGGACAGACCCAGGTTTGATTCCCAGCATCCCATATAGTCCCCAGAGCCTACCAGGAACAATTTTTGAACACAGAGCCAGGAGTAATCCCTGACCGCTGCCAGGCGTAGCCCTGAGAATCTTTATTCCACAAGAGAATCTAGAAGAAATGGATAAAATTTTGGACTCTTGCTTTCTCTTTCTTCTCTGCTCACCCGGCCAGCAAGCACCTAAGACAGCAAATGCCCTGGGACCCCACCCTCGGTAAGGATCCGCCCAACGCACATGGGGCCCAACCTGCCTGGTGATTGGGAGCCCAGAGACTTATAAAGACACCAACCATGCGGCCTACTCCTTTCTCTTTCTTCTCTGCTCACCTGGCCAACAAGCACCTAAGACTGCAAACGCTCCAAGACCCTCAACCAAAAAGCTCGCCTTATAACCATTGAATTCCAATTCAGTACTTTGTAAGAAATACCAGCAGGCGTGCGCTCGGCCCTTCCCAACCTCTTTGCCGCTGAGCTGCTACACCGAGGAAACCCTGAGCCACTAAAGACCAAAGCATCTCCGGGGACCAGCTTCCGCCTCTTCCACCGAGCTGCTAAGACCAAGGCACCGCTAAGACCAA
>PVKC010008055.1:0-28650 GCA_004027635.1 Crocidura indochinensis | reverse complement strand
AAAATCATGAAATAGGTTTCTCAGCTAAATTTTTTCATACAGATAAATGATATTTCTAAATAAAATTTAAAACGTAAGCATCCATTGTATCAAAATATGCTATTTCATAATACTAACCATCCTATATTATGTTAATCTTGTTGTAATTGAACATTAATATATTTCTCAGATAAGAAGATAAATATTTTTTTGAAACAAGTCCTATGTCATTTAAGAATAAATATACATTTGTGTTTAAAAACATATCCCAACTAGAAATAGGAGTGAAGGTTCTTTAGCATGGCAAATAACTGTGTAAATTGTTAAAAAAATAAACAAGAAGTGTGCTATTGTATTCATTCATTCATTCTTCATTCTCAACAATGATTTTTGCAACTGCTGGAAATTTCTGGTATTCTCAATAACTAGATGAGTTCCTTGCTAGCAAATACTCAGTGCTAAATCAATGAATTTTCCAGGAGATGGGGAAAATATGAAGGTTTTTCCTTTTATCCTCAGTAAAAATAGTTTGGTAGGGTCTTGCCCAGTCCAGATATTCTGCCTTTGTTTCCTTACAAACATGTTTTAACAGTGCCTATTCCAAAACCACTCTTGAAAACTTCAGACTGTAAGTTTGACTCCCTGTGTAACTTTTCTAAAATTTTTATTCTATAGGAAAGTCTCCAAATCTAGAGTCTTGAAGTTTAGTAGTCAATGATTAATTTCACTTTAAAAGAACTGTGAGTTAAATGCAAAGTTAGAACTTTCCCAGTCAATGCTCAAACTTTTTGCTCTTACACAATGGTTTAATTTTTCTTACCGTTTGTTTTCAATTACTCATGTGAATACTTAATATTACAGTTCAGTATTTCTAGGCACACAGCCAGATTACAAGTCCAGCTATAGATTTTTAACATTTTCCTTCCCCATGCTAAATCACTTTAATGAACATTTAATTGAATTAATTAGAAAATTATCACTTGGTTTAAGTAACCAAACTGTTTTCAACATTGGCAAGAGTCCTAATGTTTGCAAACTGATTTCTATGTGAGTAATCAAGAGTAGAATAAAATCAATTCAATTCAGGGTGTTAAAAGTGAATGAATATTTAAAAATATAAATATATAGAATTATAAATGCTTATAGCAGAAGAAGATATTTTGTACATTATTTTAATTGATATAGAAAAATAGGAACTTAGAAATATATCTTTTCAGAGCATATGCGAATTCAATATATTCATATATATGTAATACATATAAAAGTTTCTTAGTCTTTTGCCATTCTTCAGTGAAAGATGAGAGATTGAAGAATACCATGACAAGCAGGAAGAAATATGAAAACTAAAAATATTATGAAGGATGCTTATCTAGAAAATTAAAAATCACATTATTAAAAGACTGCAAAAAATGAAAGGAAATAAGGCCAGATTCGTGGTGCAAGCGGTAGGGCACTGGCCTTGCACATACTAACTAGGATGGATCATGGTTTGCTCCCCTGGACCTCCAAGCCAGGAGCAATTTCTGATAGGATAGTCAGGAGTAACACTTGAGTGTCACCAAATGTGGGCCCAAAACCAAAAAAAAAAAAAAAGAGAGAGAGAGAGAAAGGAAAGGAACTATAATTGCAAAAATATCCAGTGAGTTGTTTTTATGTATAATCAATGTAGCAAGAGGTCTGAAAATAGTCTTATTTTTTATTTTCTCATATTTTACTTGACAAAATTTTATTTATAAAAACAATAAGGCTAGAAAAATAATAAAACTGATATTTTTTCTATGAAAAAATGTTGACAAAATGCTCTATTATCAAAATATGTGTTTTAATGTTATTTTAAATTATATCAAACAATATTTAATATTTTTTTTTGTTTTGTTTTGTTTTGTTTTGTTTTTTTTTGGTTTTTGGGTCACACCCGGCAGTGCTCAGGGGTTACTCCTGGCTCCATGCTCAGAAATTGCTCCTGGCAGCCACGGGGGACCATATGGGGCACCGGGATTTGAACCGATGACCTTTTGCATGAAAGGCAGACGTTTTACCTCCATGCTATCTCCCGGGCCCCTAATATTTTGTTTGATTTGTTTTGGGGGCCACATCCTGTGCCGCTCAGGAATTAGCCCTGGCTATGCGCTGCTCAGAAATCTCTCCTGTCTCCATATGGGACACTGGGGGGATCGAACCACGGTCCATCCTAGGCTATGGCTTGCAAGGCCTTACCTCTAGCATCACCACTTTGGCCCCATATATATTTAGTATATTTAAAGTAAATTGAAGAAATATTATGCTGTAATGACTGGCTGTGACAACCATTACTGGACAGAATGTATCCTTGGACCCGTAAAGAAACCCTAGTCTAGGTTTTGGCCTACAATCTATACAGCAATCAAGATCTCTAATTTCAGAGGTCTGACTGAGACAATTGCAACAGAATGGGTCTTCTGGAAACATAATGAAAGATGTTATTCCAGGCTCCATCCTAGGATCAGCACAATGACCAAGACCACCAACTACGAAAGATGAATTAAAGCAACAATAAAGGAACAGAACTTCTAGAACCGCAAAGAAAGACCTCATCATAAACTCCATTCCTTGACCTCAGCAGATACCAAGATCTCTTGATACAAAGGTCTGATTTAATCACCCATGAGGGAGTAGAAGTCTTCCATACATCACAAAAACACCAAGAGGAGAGTAAATGAACATGCAAGGAGTCTATAGTTATTCCCATGACATTATACTTCAAGTGTGGAGAAACCCTGTATCTCTTAGGCCAACAGAATTCCCTTTCTAAGGTCCCCAATATTTACAGTGCTTACGCAGGGGGGAAAAAAAGCACAAAATAATCTTATTTATTTATTATTTATTTTTTTGTTTTGGTTTGGACATTGATCTTTCCCAATTTTTTTTCTTTTTGTGCTCTGTTATGTTTTTTATTTCAGGACCGTGGTTACTATGTGGTGTTCATCTTTATTGCTGTAGTGCTCATTGGATTTTTTTATTTGATATTTCCCTTTGTATTGTTGCAGTGTTCTGCTTATTCTTTCTCTTTCTTCTCTCAAATGAAGTTGAGTGCCTCTAGAAGGACTGTCCATTTTGTGCTTATTTGATTTTTTCCCCATTTTATTGCTTTTCTTTTCATCAAACAAAGCCACATAACTTGAACTACCTAGTCTCACCTTTCAAATTGAGGGGGAAATAATGGAGGGCACCAAGACCAAACAGTTGTATGATCACCATGTAGTAAGCTAGACACAGTGGGGACCACTTATAACAGCAGTTCGGGGGCAGGTACGGAAGGAGGATATGGGATGCAAACTGGGGACGGGGATGGAGGGAGGACAATTCCCATCCGGTGATGGGAATTCCCCTGATTCAATGTTAATATGTACCTAAAACATTACTGTGAAAGACATGTAATTCACTTTGGTCAAAATAAAAAAATTATTATTAAAAAAAGAAATATTATGCTGTAAAAAGGATAAATAAAACCTATATGTTTTATGTAAAAAACATAATTATCTTGTGCTAATAAAATATTTAGTTAAATTCACAGAAGAGAAATAAGTCATGACCCTCATAAACATGATCAGAGGAGAAAGGGAAGAAGGTATAGTACACACACAAATACGATTGCCAAAACAGTAGGAAAAATTTATGCTACCGACATAAACAATCTAGAAGAAATTAACACAACTTAGAACTATACCATCATACAAGAGAACAGAGAGTAGAGAAAGTAGAAAACTTCAAGTATAAATTATAAGTAAAAAGAGAAGATATAATTGAAAAAATTTACAATATTGAAAACAGTTTGGTTAATTAAACAAGTGATAATTTTCTAATTAATTCAATTATATGTTCATTGAAGTGATTTAGCTTGGGGGAGAATAACGTTTAAAAATCTATAACTGGAATTGTAATTACCCTTAAAAGAAAGACCAGAGAGTTCTACCAAACATTTATAAAGAATTTATTAGTATTCCCTCACACCCTTCTAAGCTCTTAAAGGGCAAGTCTTTCAATCATATTCATATAAGGTCAATAAATTCCTGCTACCAAAATTACATAAAAATATCACATAACAAGAAAGCAACAAACAAATATTTTTAGAAATAGAGAGCTAAACATCATGGTAAAGTTTTATTTATTTTAGAAATGCTGTTATTAATACATGTACAAATGTGATACATTACATTAATTAATTAAACTTAGCCTAGTAAATATCAGTTTCACTAAGATGAACAAAATCTAGGTGAAATTTTATTATCAATCAAAATCAAATATTAGTTATAAAAAATAAATTTTTATGGGGCTGGAGTGATAGCACAGCGGTAGGGTGTTCACTTTGCACACAGCTGACCCAAAACTGATCTGGGTTTGATCCCAGCATCCCATATGGTTCCCCAAGTCAGGAGCAATTTCTGAGAGCATAGCCAGGTGTAACCTCTAAGCATCACTGGGTGTGGCCCCAAAACAAAACAAAACAAAACAGAACAAAAAGGCAAATTATAGCTTCCTTCTAAAGATACAGCAGTAGTAATCATTCAATTACATTTGTATTGGCTTTCCAATGCCAAAATTTGATGATAAATTAAATTGGTAAAAGCTTGAAATGAAGAAATTATTTAAGCTTTAAAAAGATGCAAGAAAAGAAAAATTACAATAATTTGATAAAATATTATTTCAGATAATTTAAATATCTAATATTTTAGATAAAATCTTATTTTAGATACTTTCCACTAAAACATTAATTTATCATCATTATCATACTAACAATTATACCAAAACAAAACTAAGAAATCAAATAAATACTCAGAAAGAGCGGACAATACATTTTGTGACTTATTCAGTCAGTATATCTAATACTAAAAGTCTGCAATTTTTATTCTTTTTTTTTTTTTTTTGGTTTTTGGGTCTCACCCGGCAGTGCTCAGGGGTTACTCCTGGCTCCATGCTCAGAAATTGCTCCTGGCAGGCTCGGGGACCATATGGGGCACCGGGATTCGAACCGATGACCTTTTGCATGAAAGGCAAACGCCTTACCTCCATGCTATCTTCCGGGCCCCTGCAATTTTTAATAGAACTGAACTATTAAGTATCTCTTTTAACAAACAATTCAAAACTGCATAAAAAGCTTTTTCAAAGTTTCTCTGTAGATACAAATAAATAATATTCAGTGGCATGTATTTAAGAAGTTCAATTTGAGTTTAATAGTTGGTAATGTATAATCTTAATAGATACTAAAAAAGCAAGTATAAATATCCAAATCTATTTCTAATAATGAAAAAGTATCAGTAGATTCAAAACAAAAGTAAAGTTCATATTCAGAAAACACTGTACTTAGTAATATATGTATATATATTTATATATATATGTATATCTATTGTTTTTTGGGCCACACGTGGTGACATTATATATATATAAATGATATATATATGTGATATATATATCACCTGGTATATATATATATATATATATATATATATATATATATATATATATATATATACAATATATATATTGTTTTTTGGGCCACACCTGGTGACACTTTGGAGATTACGGGGTTACTCCTGGTTATGCTCTAAGAAATTGTTCCTGGTTTGGGGGACCATTTGGGATGCCTGAGATTGAAATTTGGTAAGAACTAAGCTAGTGCGGCAAGGCAAATGCCGCACCACTTGTGCCACCTCTCCAGCCCCATACTTAGTAATATTTTATTCAGTTTCATACTAATATATATTTAAAACAATACAAGGTACTTGGTAAAATTTTATAATAGCATCAATGTATTAAGAATAAAATAAACATTTTACTTTATGTTTTTGCATACATAAATTATATGCACAATGGTTAATAAAGCAATGCAATTTATCTTTCAAAAATATTTTATGGAAAGCATAGTTTATGACAATGAAAAATATAACATTGTATTATAGTAAGAGAAGATGGATCTATAAAAATCACATTATTGATTCAAATAAATATCTTATAGATAAAGAAAAATGAACAATTATCATCAGATCAATCTACACCTCAAGTTTAATCAAGCAGTAAAATAAATAAATTATTTTGTAATATTTTTATTTCAAATTTATTTAAAATACTTTCTTAAAAATAAGGATTTTTGTAATATTTTAAATTGATATTTCCAACTCATTTAAAAAGAGCAGATAACTAAAACTAAAATGAGATCACATATTTACTGAAATATCTAAAATAATCCTAGTAATTAATACACTTTCTTTTCTAGAGGATATATAAGTGAGTAAAATGTCTTGGGAAAACATTTGGGTAATATCTAGTGATGTCATACATCCATTTTATGCCTCACATAGATATGGATTCTCCAAAAATTGACTACATGATTTAGGAAAAATATACACAATGACTTAGAATCCTTTTTCTAAATAGGTTTAAACTGGAAACTCCCTGAAATTCTTTTTATAAGAGTCTATATAAATTAATTGTTTTGGGCTAGAGAAATAGTACAGGCGGTGAGAACTTCAAGTATGTAGCTGCTTCAGCAATATCACTTATTAAATCCCTAGGCAACACAATGTACAAAATTGAGCACAGAGCTAGGAATAATCACGGAGCATCTCTGGGAGTGATCCAGTCCCATTAGTTAATTATTTGTGGCACATTTATAAGAATTGTATTTAAAACTAACATTACTGTGAACGATATGTTAACCACTATGATTAAAAGAAAAAAAAAAGAAAAAAAAACTAAACTATTAACACAATATTAATGGCTTAAAATATATCTCATGTTAAATGAGAGAGATAAGTTAAAACAAGTACATGCAACATAATTATATTTCTGTAGCTTTGTTTAAGCCATTATGGTGACAGAAGCTTTTATACTGCTTACTATTAGGGTTGTTGATGAGTCAGTAATATAAGGCTATTTCAGGAGTGGTATAATGGCAATTTTGAATCTTAATATTTGTGCATATTAGTATATTTTTATATCTCAGTAACTCTTAGAAAACTCTTAGTATATGAAAAAGACCATAAAATATAATTGAATTTAAAATATTAGAAGCAAGCTATCAGATAGTTGATAGTGGCTTACAATGAAGAGTCAATAAAAATGTAGCAAAAGAAGATTAATTTTGAGGAGTAATAATTAGGTTATTAAAGTTATCATGGGATAGAAAGAGGAAATAAAATACTCCTTTGAAATAGTAGTTTTAAGAGAATAGGCATAGTCTGACATGGAAAAAGCAATAAACATGTGCAATGTTCTCAAATTCATTCTAAGTAGTTATTATCTAAAATGAGCATTTTAGGAAAAGCAGGACAATGATAAAGTGATTCATAATTTCAAGTATTGTGACATTTGCTTTTCAATATATTCTGATAGGTAACATATATGCTATGTAACTAAAATTTCCGTTTGCCTAGTTATTTGCTTCATATGCTTAAATCTTTTTGATAAATTATGAAATACAGTACACAGCTGGCTCCTTATTTTTTCTTTTTAAAAAAGAAACTCATTAGAAATTACCAACTTTTATAAATTATTTGAACATGTGGTGAAAAATCTGAATGCATGCAGTTTTGTGTTAGCAGCAGTCAGCCTGCCTCACTGATCTTGCTGGGTGATAGATCTATTTAGGAATGTGTTATGGAACACGATGCTTTTTACCTATTGTTACTTAAATATTTAATGAATACATGATGCTTTCTTTTCTTTTCCTTTTTATTTACTTTTTTGCTTAAAACAATTAGTAATATCTTTTTCAAATTCGTACTTAGTAATGTTCATAAACAGTACATAATAATGTTAGTTTTCCTCTGTTTTTATATTTTGTGATTTCATCTATATTTGTATTAGACTGAATATACTATAGGCTATTAATGTCAGCTTGCCTTTTCTACTAATAATTAAAGGTATCTATTAACAGAATAATAGTATAACAGAATAATAGTTAATGGAGTAATCCTAAAATTTAATTGAATTAAATTTACTTTAACAGATCCCATTTTGTAACTGACTAAATAAACTCTCAGTAACTCTCTTAAAACATTTTCAGGATCTGAGCGATGGCACAGTGATAGGGCATTTGCCTTGCATGTTGCTGACCCAGGATTGAATGTGGTTAGATCCCCGGGCATTCCATATGGTCTCCCAAGCCAGGAGCGATTTCTGAGAGCATATCCAGGGATAACCCCCTAAGGGTAACCAGATATGCCCAACCCCCCAAAAAGTTAAAAAAATATATCATTTTCAGAATTTTCATTGCTCGATTAGCTTTTGACAGTCGAATTAAATCAACAAAAGAGTTAGGATTTGGTTAATGGACATTTTAGGAGTTGGCTTTTAGTTTGGGTGTTCAATAAAAGTTTGATTTACTATAGTTTTATGTTAAGATTAGGATTAGGACTAGGGCTAGAACTAGGAAATCTGTGGGATTTAAGTTTTCAATTTTCTTTGATAAATATTAAAAAGTCAAGTTTAATATTGGATAATTATTAAATTAGGCTAATAGGTTCAAGGCTAGGCTTTGTCAGGTAAGTATAATGATAGGATTAGCCTAGGGTAGATTAGATTTAGATTTGAGGTGTTTTTAGATGTTAGCCTTTACTGTGTTCATTCTTAAAAAATGAATGCTAATAAAAGGAGATTATTAAATTTAGGATACTTTAGGTAACTTTGAGCATCAATAAAGAATAAACTGAATTCAGATTAGGTTATTTAGAGGACTTAGTTACTATTTATTCTAAGCTTGTGACTGTAAGGTTTATGTGTAAAGATAGGTGTGTTCAAAGAATTTTTAAAAAGGCAAAGTATTTGGCTATTGGTAAATTTGGGTAAATTTGTAGGTATGTGGTTTAGATTTTTTTTTTGTCTTAGAATAATGATAAAATTAGTGATCAAACAAGTTCTGCTCTAATATTAGGGTTAGATTTAAAGTGGTTTTAAGTGTTTGTTTTTTTGGTGCTCATATTTAGAAATGAAAGTTCAGTAGAGGGAGGTCTTTTTTTGTTTTTGCCTTTGGTAAAGGCCTGGTTTACTATTGTGTCAAGCTTATTACTAGGGCTAGGGTTAAGGCTGGTATATGTAGTGTTTAGATGTGAAGTATTGTGCTCACAATTAAAGGCAAGTATATATTTAGGGTCAATATTATTTTGAGTATGCTTAGCAATAATTACAAAGCTTTAGTTGTGAGGATTTTAATTGCTTAAACAAAAAAATGAAAGTATGTATAGGGAGATCCTTACTTAAATTTGCTGTTAGGTTAAGGGAATGTACAGAGATGAGGTATTAAGTAAGTATTCTTGTCTTCACTGTTAAAATGGAAGTGGAGTCTTGAGGAATTATTAAATTTGAACTTATTGGTAAGTTTATGCCCAACTGTGTCAAGGTTAGTATAGTGCATTATTAAACTAGCATTAAAATATGACCTGAGTTAGTGAAGATTTGTTTTTCTCAGAATTTAGAAGTTAGCTTTCTCTGTGCTCATACTTAAACCTGGAATGAAGAATAGGGAAATGTTTCAGTCTAGGATAGCTAATATTTTTTTGTAGTTAGTCTTAAGGTTTTAAAGTTTTAATATGTTTTAATATGGTTTTATTATGGTTAGGGCATGGATTACTGTTACTGTTAATGTGTAAGTTTTAGGTGTTAAGTATTGTGTTCACAATTAAAAAATAAATTCGTTTACTAGGAAATTGTTAAATTAGTTCCAATCAGTAGGTCTATGCCTATACTTGCTTCTGGTTTCTTATAATGATAGGATAATCATTATGATTACTTTTTGTGTTCATTATTAAAAATGAAAGGTATGTATAGAAAAATGTTTAAATCTAGGACAATTCATGATACTTTGTATAATAGGTATCAGATTTACTTTGGGTTAGAATAAGAATTAGAATAATGTTGGTATTGAGATTGCATAGGATTTATACATAAAGCTATGTTCATAGTTAAGCAGTATGTGAAATTGTGAGTGTTAAAATTTGCATAATTATTAACTATATATCTAGTCTTTTGCCAAGTTTCGTATGATAGAATTAGCAATAGGGTAGCATAGAGCTAGGATTTGTATTCTGTTCTAGAACTTCTCATGGATTAGCTTTTTTGGTGTGATCATAAATTGAAAGTGAAATCAAAACATACAGATATCTTTAAATTTAGGAATATCAGTGAGTTTGGCATTAGTAAAGGACAGATTTACTATTGATTAGGATTAGGATGAGAATAAAATTAGGTTAGGTTAGGGATTATGAAGGGTTTAGATGTTAATTATTCTTATGTTCATACTTAAAAAAGAAAGACATATTACTGTTTATAATTAAGAAGGTATGTGCAGTTTGGGGATGGTTAATATATTGTGAAATATATGCCCTATCTTTTATCATTATTAGCATACTAGGATTAGCATCAGATTTAACCAATGTCTAGGATTAAAATTAGGAAATTTTAGGTGTTAATTTTTTCTATGTTCAAATTTAAAAGTGAAAATTATGTATAGGGGATCTTTAAATTGAGAAAAAATTGTTTGATTTTAGCATCAGTAAAGTCCAACTTACTATGAGTTAATGTAGGAACTGGTATTATAGGTATAGAAAAAACTTTTGGGATAGAGATTAAGGGATTGTGTAGCATTTAGATATTAAGTATTGTTTAGGTATTAAGTATTTAAAAAAAGTAAATGAAGTATTGGCTATTTTAAATTTGTTCTCATTGTTTCATTGATGCCTGTGCTAGGGCGAGGATAATTTCAGTGATAGGAACAGGATGAAGATTTGTAACTATGGTTACAATATGTTTTAGTAGGTCTTAGGTATTAGCCTTTTCTGTGTTTCTACTGAAAAATAAAATTGAAGTATAGGAAGCTCAAAAATTTTAAGACTATTGTAAGCATATTGCCTTAGTAATGTCCTGTTCATAATGTAATAAGTGTAAAATAGAATTTATTTATATATTTTGCCTATGCTTGAGTCAGAATTAGTATATTAATGGGATTAACACTATGATTTGATAGCGCTAGGGTTAGATTTAGATCTGTGGAGGATTTAGGATTTAATAATTAGTTCATAATTAAAAAATGAAAATTAAGTATAGAGAAATATATCAATATAGGAAAATTGGTAGGGTTTTTGCATCAATATAGGACAGGCTTACTTTAAATAGGTATAGAATCAAAATTATAGCTAGTGTTATGGTTAAAGTTCATATAGATTTTAGGTAATACAATGCTATATTTATTGAAAAACAGATATGTTAAACTTTAGGTAATTGTTTGCACAATTTTAGGTAATTGTCAAGTTTGCACTAATTGTCAGATATATGCCTAGTCTTTTGTCATGCTTTGCATGATAGGTTGAGTTTAAGAGTTAGCCTAATGCTACAGTAGGAGTTAAATTTGAGGAGGCTTTTCATGTTACTTTTTCTGTGATTATATTTAAAGGTGACAAATATATTTATGAAGATTACTAACCTTAGCAAAAATGGTAGTTTTGACATTGATTAAGATCATTGATTTAGGGGCCCAGGAGATAGCATGGAGGTAAGGCATTTGCCTTTCATGCAAAAGGTCATCGGTTCGAATCCCGGTGCCCCATATGGTCCCCCGTGCCTGCCAGGAGCAATTTCTGAGCATGGAGCCAGGAGTAACCCCTGAGCACTGCCGGGTGTGACCCAAAAACCACAAAAAAAAAATAAAAATAAAAAAATAAGGATCATTGATTAAGATAACTATTAGTTATGGTATGAATTGTGATTTGGCCTAGGGATTGTATAATCTTTAGGTATTAATAGTATGTTCACAATTGAAAGGGAAGCATGTTACTGGGTGATAGTTAAATTTAGTTAATTGATAGGTTTATACCAATGCTTATGCCAGGATTAATATGATAGGATTAGCATAGGAGAAATAAAAGGAGAAAAGGAGAGAGGTTAATTTATATAATATCAAAGTGATAGGATACTTGTCAAGCTATGCTTGATTCCTTGCACCCCATATATTTTAGGAGTGATTTTTGAGTGCTGAGCCACAAACAATGAGTACTCCCAGTGTGGCCCAAAATAAAACAGAAGAAAAAAATATATAGATATAAATCCATGAGAAAACTTGGGCTTCTCCAGAATGATGTGTGCTTTAAAGTACATTACATATTCCAAGAGAGAAGATGCAGAAGGCAATTGTGTGCCCTTTCTCTCTGCAAAGATAGTTTATCTACAGTTTCTAAAATTGCTCTGCACAAGTTCATTTCTAAGGTGGTGCCAAAGGGAAAGTTTGGAACAATTGATGGACTTATTTTAATAAAGTTTTCATGACCTTAATCCCAGATGTGGAGTCTTACCTCAGGGGATCCAGTCACTACTTCCAGGACTCTGTATCTCCTAGTTTTCTGAGCACCAAATAATTTTTGAGTCAAAGGCCTCCTCCACATCTTCAGGTTTTAGACATTGTTCTTCCCCATATACATTACTAGCTCCTAGGCCTCAATATTTCTGTCTGCAACACTCTGCTATTATACAGATTAGATGACCTGGGTTAAAATAGTTAAAATGAATTCTTACTCAGATCCAGTTGTAGGTGCATTTGACATTTAGATTATCTCAAGCATTCATATTCTAGATACAAGTTTATTTTTTCCCTAGTTAAATGTCATGTTATTAAAATTCTGATAAACTGTTGATATTCAATTGATTTTTATCAACATTTTTAAACATTTTGCCAGTTTCTTACATTGCTTCAATGAATAATGTTTAAATGCATTCAGTATCTATTCATTTAAAACTATAATTCAACTTGAGCTGTTTCTATTGATATTTAATCAGAACTAATTACTGACCATTAATAGCAAGCAATTTACCTTTACTTAACCTTTGTATTTTCATTTTTTTTGAACTCTAAAAGTTTTCCTATAAAATAAGAAAAGATACCTAATAATGAACTATACAAAGGGACATTTCAGCAAATGTGTTATTTTAAATAAAACTTAATATTGACAATAATACATTCTCTTATATTTATTGCTTTAAATTACTATATAAAGTAATATATTTGCAAAATATTAAAACTTAATTTAATATTTTAAAACAAGAAAAGACACTTTCAATATCAATGATAATATGAATAATACTTAATAAGGGAATTAATAACCTACCATTTATTTACTTTCCTTGAATTAGAACTTATAAGCAGGGTTGTCTAAGTGAGAGAAGTAGAATGCCTGTCTCAAATATAGGCAGAGGTTTGGAGAGGAGATAGATAAGGATACAGGTAGTGGGAATGTTACACTTGCTATGGAGGTGTTTGGTGTTTGGGTCACACCCATTGGCTCTCAGGGGTACTCCTGGCTCTGCACTCAAAATTCACTCCTAGCAGACACAGAGGACCATATGGGATGCCGGGATTCGAACCACCCTCTGTCCTCGATAGGCTGTACACAAGGGAAACACCCTATTGCTGTGCTATTTCTCTGGCCCGGGTGTTCTTTTTATGACTAAAATCCAACTACAAACATGTTTATAAACATGGTGCTTAAATAAAGATATTATAAAAAATTCAAAAAGCAATATTCTGGAGTGGTATTACTGAGAAAATTATATATCAAAAGGTGTCATTACTGGGCAAAGAAACAGGAGTAATAAATTAGTACCATTGGGTTTGGTTTAAGTTAAATAAATTAAAATACATACAAAAGTACTTTTATATCAATACATATTATACTAATATAGATAATTACATGATCAGCTTAGTCAATTATAATATGATAAAAAATATCAACAGTATTAGTGGCTTTATAATTGCCATGTTTCCATCACATGTTTCTGTGGTTTTTTTTTTCTAGACAGTTATAGAAACAGCCTTTTTATGATGCATTGAAATCTCAGAGAAAAAGAGAATGAAAGATGAACAGCATGCAATAGCTACTATAGTATGTTCATGTAAATTCACAGAGAGATTTTGTGAGCACAATTCAATCACAGGAAGGATAGTCTTTGTTCTAAGGAAATATGTTTTTATGGTGATAGTAAGAATAATGTAGGATTTTCTCAAAAAATATAATTTATATTTCAATATCAACCTATAGCAGTAATTTTTTGCCATTTTCTATATACAGAATGTATTATACAGTCTAAATTATATGTATATCTACACTATTTTCTAGATGTTTGGGGAATAGACAATTCAAGACATACACAATTGTTTTTGTGAGAATTTTTAGTTTATCCCCAGATTGACATTGGAGCAGCATAAGACTAGGGAATAACTAATAATACTAACAGGATATTTGTAAATGTCTCTGTTGCATAAAAATACAGACGCTAAAACTCTTTGCTTGGAAAAAAAACTCACCTGCTAAATTCTTGTATTTTAAAAGCTAATACAGTTATAGGTCATGTCTCTAGTGTT
Source organism: Crocidura indochinensis (assembly GCA_004027635.1). NCBI lineage: Eukaryota > Metazoa > Chordata > Mammalia > Eulipotyphla > Soricidae > Crocidura > Crocidura indochinensis. The sequence goes on along the minus strand of PVKC010008055.1, from coordinate 14,291 downwards.
TTCATAAACACATGCTATTTAATATGCATGAAATATCAAAGAGAAAATAGTCAACTGATACCTCTTTGTGACTTATAAGCAAAATGTCGGTCACTGAGACTGCCAAGATATTTTAATGAATAGACACAGATAAAATATTGAACAGTAAAAAGAAATAAAATACCCAAAAGGTTTAAAAATTTTACATCTTGTTCTGATTTTTATTCCTAGGAAGAATAAAGAAATATAAAGGAAATAAAGAAAGGGAGAAGAAAGGAAAGAAAGGAAGAATGAAAATTAGAAAGGAAGGAAGGTGGAAACAGGGATAGGCAAGGAAGGAAAGGCAACGAAGGGAAAGGCAAGGAAAGAAAAGAATAAAGAAAGAAGGAAGGCTAGAAGGAAACAAAAAGGAAATAATGAAAAAGATAGAAAAAAATGAAAATAGAAAAATAAAAAAGGAAAAAAGAATATGAAAGATAAATAAGAAGAAAGAATAAAGGAAGGAAAAAGGAATGAGAAGAAAGAGAAATAAGTTTCCTGGCTCCATAAAAAGATGTTGGGGTGTGAACAGAGCCTGTAGTTATTCCCATGACAGTATGCTCTTTCCTTCCTTCCTTCCTTCCTTCCTTCCTTCCTTCCTTCCTTCCTTCCTTCCTTCCTTCCTTCCTTCCTTTTTTCTTTCTTTCTTTCTTTTTTTTGTTCTTGTGGTTATTGCTTGCTTGTTGTATTTGTTGCTGTGGTGCTTTTTTGTATTTTCTGGCTTTTGTTATTTGTTTGATTTTTGTTTCCTTTTTAGTTTTGTTTTTGTTGGTCATGTTTGTTTTGCTTTCTGTATTTTTGTTGGGTTTTATTATTATATTTTTCTTTTTTTTTCTTTTCCTCTTTTAAATTGGTATTTATAACCTCTAAATGGACTCCTCCCAATGTTTGTTTTTGTTTTTTTTCTTTTATTCTTTTTTTTAAAACAGAACTACATAACTATTCTGCCTCATAAATTGAGGGGGAAAAGAATGGATGGTACTAGGCGAAACAGTACCATGAACATTGAGTAGAAATAAAAAATGATCAGACTTAAACACCAAACCCAAAATCAACGACAACATAATAGTTACCTAATCTACAACAAACTATACACAGAGGACACCAGTTATACTAGCAGTCTGGGAGGGGTGGAGGGAAGACAACATTGGTGGTGGAATACCCCTGATTCAATGTCACTATGTTCCTTAAATATTATTGTGAGAGATTCTTAATTTACGTTGGTCATAATAAAAATTATTTTTAATAAAAAATATTGAAATCAGTAAACAAAAAAGGAAGAGAAAGAAAAAGATAAAAAATAAAGCAGGAAAGAGAAAAGAGAGAAAGAGAAAGAAATAAAATGAAATAAAGATAGAAGGAAAAAGCAAAAAGGAAGGAAAGAAGGAAAGAAAAAAGGAAGGAAGAAATATTTTACTCCTTTAATAGTTACTAACTTTAAGAGTTCAATGTTATCTTCTTAATATACTGGATAATATGTAACAATCTGTTTATTTTATGTGCATATAGATGTATTTAAGCATGTGTACATGCGATACATACAGAAAAATGTTTTTGTTCACCCAAGGCAAATAATTATAACAAAGGACTAGTACCATCATTAAGGTAAAATAACATGACCAGATTCATTATCTATCACTTGACAAGCAAAAATTTTAGGCATCATTTGAGAAAATATTGTTGTTTCCTGAATTTTAAAAATAGAAGTGTGAAGCTGTAGCAACCCCCTGCGACACACGATAGAAATTATTTTTCTTTGAATAAATTTTGATGTTACTTAGAGAACATTCCTTATGTCTGTCTGTCCTACTAGTGCCCAGGAGTCTATATGGTACATAGGACCAAACCCAGATTTCCAACGTACAAATTAGGTATTTTGCATGGTCTAACTTCTGGAAGAATACCCTTTTATAATTAGCTAATCAATATTCCCTCAGAGTTGCTTTTTAGTTCTTGTTTGTCTGGGAATATATTTATCATTTCCTTAAGTTTTGAATGTTTTCTTTATTCAGTACTTTCAACATATTACTCCTGTTCTTCCTTTTATGTAAGGTCTTGATTGTCATTTTCATTATGATAGGTCTTGGTGTTGCTCTGTCTGAATTTATATTGGTCTGCACTCCTTAGGTCTCATAGATATATACATAGGTTTTCATCTTTAGCTTGGGGAAGACCTTAGCTATTCTTTCTTCCATAAGATATTCTTCCATTTCCTTTATTCTTTCTATTTAGTATCTCTATTCTTAGGCGATTATTCCATTTTCTGTTAACTAGATATTTTATCTATCTATTTTTATTTATTTATTGGGCAATACTTGCTGATGTTCACACTACTGACTGTGCTCAGGGATGACTTAAGGTGGGTTGAGTGAACCATATGTGCCGCAAAGGATTGAACTTGTTTTGGCCACATGTTAGGCAACTGCATTACCTGCTTTGTGTTCATTTTGTCCTCTATTTTATGTTTCATTCATTTTTTTACCTCTTTTCTACTAACTCCATTTTTTCCATAATTATTTCTATTTGGTATCAAGTACAGTGTAGGTCAGTTATCAGATTCTTAATTCTGCTGTTGCAACTTACTACTTACTATAATCTGTTTCACATCAATTCTAAAGAATGCATTCCTTAATGTTATTTATCAGGTTATCTTTAAGCCTTATAAATATCTTTCCTCACTTCAGTTACCATTGTAAAGACTTATTCTGAGATCATCCTTGGACAATTTAAAGAACTTGACATTATATAAACTCAAGGATTTACCTGGATTTCTGTTCCTATCCACTAACCCTGTTGGCATCCAGTGCTTTCTAATTATTCATAATGCTTTGTGGATGATGTGGGTAGAAGGGTAGGAAGGGAAAAGGAAAATTCTACCTGGTTGAAATAGTAATCCTTTTTTAAAGCAATTCATTATATCTACTATTTGTGCATCGATTATCTTATGGCTGCTAGAACAGCAATATGTTTTTTGTTTGTTTGTTTTTTGTAGAAGCATAAGGGTGTAGATCTCAACTTCTTCTGGTTTGATATTTTTAGTCAGTAGTGGGGACATGTGTGTGAAGTGGTTGGTAATCAAGGCCTCGTGTGTGTGTGCGTGTGTGTGTGTGTGTGTGTGTGTGTGTGTATGATCTTGCAGAAACAGAAATGATCAAGCAAGTGAAGAGGATACACTATTCCATGAAAAGGAAAATATTCATCCAATTCCTGAAAGGCTGCAGAGTTATGCATTAAGTAGTAATTATTACTTGAGGTATGATGTGCAGAGAATTTGTGGTATTGATGTTGGCCTCTTTAGTTTTTATTTAAGTCTATAGAAACATTACATGGTTCCAACTCCATTATGCTAAAAGGATTTTTATACAATCTAATTTTTAGGTTCTTATCTATTTATACGGGTCTTAATAGGGCTAAACTTAAACTCCAAAACCATAGAAAACATTTAATATATTGTTCTTCTATTTATAGACAAAGATACATAACATTCTTGTACTTCATCTTTCTGTGCTTATTTCCCATTCTGCTTCATCTAGACTTCTCTTGAGGCCACTAATTTGATTTCCTTCAATCAGACCAAATAGTATATCAAATATGCCTTATTCCCTAAATATCCCAATAGATTTGTTGACAGTTGTTCATGTTTTGTTATGTAATTTTAAAAGAAACAAATTATATATAATGTCATTCATTAGAAAAGCATCGGTAATAGAACAAAAGAGTTTCTGCACACTACAGTCAAATGCAACTTTTGTTTTAGTCATTTTGTATGAGTCAAAACCACTCAGTTTCATATAATATGTAACAGACTTAAACAGCACTGGAACTGTCTTAAATCAGCTACTGGTAAGATGATTGTAGCAATTTCAATTTTGCTTTTATATTTTAGGATGTATAGTGTAGCACATTTTATGAAATTTAATAAATATAAAGATACTTGCAATATTTCTTAGAAAGCCACTACTTTTGGTTTGTTTGAATAATAACATGGCCATTCGTAACTAATGATTCATTCACAATACTGAACAAATTGTTGGAAATCACAGACCTTATAGTGCTTAAAATATAATAATATTTAAACACATGGCTTAAGAAGTGAAACAAAACATAGAGTTGAAATATATAGGATTTCTATAGGTACTTCTAGAATTGTGAACTATGACCCAATATGGTCACACTGAATATAGGAATCATGAATAATTTTAATAAGTTATGGTATATTATCAGTACATTTTATTTTATACATATTATATATGCCTGAGATTATTTAAACATTTCTCAAGAAAATGGAGTCACAAGTGGAAGAATTTACAGTGCTCTCTAGAAGGGGATTAAATGAACACAAAGTAGATATGTAAAAAATATTAATTTTATAACTTTTAAAAATAATTTATTTTTTATTCAGTATTTTGATTCAGACTTTTTTTTTCTAAAATGGGTAACTTTTCTTTGGAAAGAGAGAGTTGCAATATATAAAGTATATTTATCTAGATTTTATGTTGTATAAAAAGCTATTTGGTACATTTTAACAGTCTGATATTCTAGTTTTGAGAACAACAGATCCTACTGAAAATAACTTTTTTAAAAAGTTATCAACTCTATTTTCAGTTCCAGAAAAATGTTCATATTTGAAAGGAGTGTCAGAGTCATTGTTTTCAATAAAAGGGCAGTATAAACTTGTATATTGCATCGAGATTAGAAAAGTTGTGTTTCTGCCACACCTGGGCACTGACTTTGTAAAACAATTTTCTCCTATTCAAACCAAACAAAACCAACTAACAACTGTCTAGACTGCTTAGATAATTTGCTTTTAACAATTTTTTAAAGAAAAATCAGTAAAAATATTATATTGTCTTTTTCTGTACTAAGTGTCTTTAGGAATATTTGTTTACTGGAAGTGCATACTATACTATTTGCATGTTAAAATTATGTACACTATCTGAATGCTAATTTTCTAAAAGTGATGTTAAAATTGAGGCATAAAGGGGCCGGGCGGTGGCGCTGGAGGTAAGGTACCTGCCTTGTCTGCGCTATGGACCGCAGTTCCCCATATGGTCCCCCCTGCCTGCCAGGAGCGACTTCTGAGCGAATGGCCAGGAGTAACCCCTGAGCGTCACCGGGTGTGGCCCAAAAACCAAAAAAAAAAAAAAAAAAAAAAATTGAGGCATAAAAATCTCACTATTTAATATTTTTAAAATTTATAACAAATCATATAAACAAACATGTATCACAGAAGGGTTCTATGATCTTTATAGTAAAAATGAGTTATATGTGGTAAAAATTTATTAAGATTATATTTTGCTATATCTTAAATTCACTTACCAAGTAAATATAAACAAAATATACAGTTTTAGATTGGGTCAGAGTGATAGTTCAGCATGTAACGCACTTGCCTTGCAAATAGCTGATCTGAATTTTCATATGCCTGGTCCCTTGCATACCATATGATTCCCTAAGCACCAGCAGATTTAATTCTTGAATAAAAATTTAGAATTAAACCTGAAGACTGCCAGGTCTATCCCCTCTACAAAAAATACAGACTTGCATTAGTTCATCATGTTTATGAATCAAGAAAGGTTTTATGAGTAAATTAATTCAAAATATTAAAAATACTTAACTGAAAGTATTAAATAGCTAAATAAATATATAATCAAATTTATATGAAAGTGAAACTACTTCACGGATTCTATATTCTACAGTCATTTTTAAATATTAGTCTATTTCTTCACTATTAATATAACACATATTTAAAAATAAGTATGACAAAGAAATAAAACTAAACAAAATTAGTACATAGACAAAAATTAGCTTTTATATTTTGATGCAAAATCTTAATTTATATCCAAATTTGTTTCATCTGAATGATCTTATTGTACCAAGTGTAGATTTTGTATGTATACAAAAACGACATTATTTTTGTCATCATATATGTTAAACCAATTATTCTATATCTATGAGATTGAATATTTGATTATTATAATTCAGTTTAAATTATAAATTTATAAATTGCAAATTATATATTTCAAATAAAATTATTCTTCTATTTTCCTATTAAATAAAATTAATATAAATAAATATTAATATAAATAAAATATTTATATATATAAATATATATTATATAATACTATTTATATAAATAAATATTAATATAAATGCAATTATATATAAAACCAATAGTAAATTGGTTAGAGTGTATCAATTTTAAATTGATGAGATATGAATTAAAATATGTTATTAATATTTAATTTAAAATTATATATTAGGCCATGGCAAAATTGAGGTATTTTATAGAGAATTTCAAAATAGAGCTAACCCTATGTATGAATTAATTTCCCAATTATTAATATCTTCCACCAGAATTCTCTTTTTTATAACTACTGAGCCTACACTAAAATTAGACACCCCATTACCATAGTTCATTTTTCATGTAATATTAATGATTGCTGACAAATGTAAAGCGGCACAACCATTAAGATTATATTTATACTGCCCTAAAAATATTCTAACCTATAGTTATTTACCCTGTGCTAGTGTTCATCTTGTTATTCACCTTATCCAAACTCTGAATACTATTTACATCTTCATACATTTGAAATTACAGACTATATTGTAAATGCAACCTTTGCATATGTTTCTTTTTATTAATATTCATTTAATTCTCCACACCTTTTAATTGCTTGATAATTTATTTTCTTTTAAAAATAACTAAAATTCTTTGCCCTAAAAGTACAGGAGTTGGTTTACTTATTTACTCTTTTACAAAGATTGAATTAATGATATTTATACACAGTGTATATATTAAATGTACACTTTATAGCTACTGAAAATTTATAACTACAAAGATCAAAGTACAAATTTGCCTCCATCACAGTTAATGAAGTCGTTCCCACTTTTGGTCTTCTCCACAGCTCTTCTGGTAAACGCAGTTTTATGCGCACAGTACCTGAGCTTGTTTTCCGTTGTTCCTTTTTTTTTGCTTCTCAATATTCCTAGTTGTAATATGCATATTTTCTTTGATGACTGGGATATTCGATAATTTTAAAATATGGTTTATTTGGACAATAGTACATTGGTTAGAGTGTGTGTCAATATGCAGCATATCTAGGTTTGTTCCTTTATATTCCATATGTTTCTCTGAGCCAGCAAGGACTGATGTCTGAGTGCATAGCCAGGAATGAGTCTGTGCAACACTTGTGTGGCTTAAAAAATAAAATAAAAATAATTCTTTACTGTGGCTATTAAGAGGTTTAAGTTTTACCTTTAGAAAGTCATTTACCAGATAGTTACTTAAAGATTTTCATAGTAACTTTTTATTTCATTTGACAGACTTTTATAAAGCACTTTGTGTATTCAGTAAAGTAAAATTTATCATTTTTCTTTAATACAGTGACAAATCTATTATCTCTAAAATCATTAGAATAATAAATATTATACCGTGTTTCCCCTATATTATTTTCTATAAATTTTATTTTTGAATTTAAGGTTTTTTGGTGATCTACTTTTTTCTGAAGAGAGATGTTCCCAAGAAATGCTCAGGAATTCAGTATTCATTCCAGTAGGCAATAATTAGGCTACTGGGCAGGAAGGTGTTTGATGGTATGGTCCAATCATGCTGAAGATCATCAAGCCATACAAATTGAACTCAAGTCTTTGATTTTATTATTATAGTTCTATATAATATCGAAACTGGATGACATTAATTATCTTCCTTTGGTTTTCAATTCAATGTTAACTATTCTCATCTCTGGTCATTTTCCTTCTCCAAAAAAGTCTTGGTTTTATTATTATTCTATCTACAAAATAACAAATGATTTTAATTGGGTTTGAGTTTAACGCACAGACAAATTTCAAAAGAAGTGATATATTGGCACTACTAATATTGGTCTATTAAAATCAAATACTTTTTATATTTCTAAAAAAGATGAGACTTTAGATTCCCAGATTTTATCTTTATTAAAAAGATATAATTTTAATCTCATATATTAATATTTAAAGATTTTCAACAAAGTACATTATATAAAAATTATTGGTAAATCATATAATATTTCTAGCAATGTGTATATATATGATTTGTGTATAAAATTATTACAGTAAATCTGGAGTATGCAAATTTTTAAAAATAGCATTTCAGCCTATTGAATAAATATTATAAAAGAAAAAACTTATAACTATATATAATAGAGAGTGTGATTGATTCATTCTCATGTTCTAGCTTTAAAATTGGATTTGTCAAACATTTTTCTGTGTTCCTTACAATTTATATTTCTCATTGAAGTAGGTTTTGCCAAGTAACTGCATGTTTCTAAGATAGATATGGATATTCTGAATGAGGGTCATTCCACTGCAATGGTGTTATAAGAAGTACAGAAAACAAACTGTCAACTTAATTCTCAGAGTTCTTTAGCTAGCTCTGTGAGTATCACAATTTAGTCAATATTTTTGCAGACACATAATAAATATGTAGTACAGTATATCTGGCATCCATTCCTGTTAACTGAGCTTTGAAATATTAGAATATGCTGCTATTGTTTTTCATTTCCCCCAAATTGTATATGTTGCTCATAGAAAGAATATGTTTATGTTGTTTTTTCAATAGATGTAAACCTTTTTTTTAATAAACTAATTTTAAATTAATGCTATTATTCAGAAATAGTTTTGAGAATAACTTTTTAGGGGCTATAAAAATTAAGTTTCTTGTTTTGAACATAATAAACCAAAGTTTGATTCCTGGGACTACATTTTATCATTGAGGCCCTTCAAGAGTGATTCTTAAAGGCCAGAAGTATAGGATAGTGGGCAGAACAAGTGCGCACATGAGAAGCACGCTCCATCCCTAGAATTTTTTAGGGATCCCCAACCTCACCAGTTAGCAATTCCTGAGTTTAGTGTACTGAGTAATTACAAAGCACCCCTGGAGTGGTGCAACTCCACCCCACCCCCACCGAATTACTGTGTCTATGCAAAAACAAAACAAAACAAAACAAAAAAACTTGTCACTTACAATATCAGCCTATCAGCTCCCACATAATTCTTTTTTAATTTGGTGTTTTGTTTTTCTTTCTTCTTTTAAATTTAAATTCATAGCTTCTACACAGGACCTTATCCCACTTTTTTTTTTCTTTTTCAACAGAACCATAGAATCCGAATCACTTTGTTTTGTCTCATAAATTGAGGGCAAGAAGTTTCATGAACATTGAGTGGAAGTAAAAAAAAGATCAGCCCTAAACACCCAAACCAACGTCAAATACAATAGAATCAAGAGATCAAACTACAACAAGCTATACACAAAAAGGAACTTGTATACACAGTAGTCCAGAAGGCTAACTGTAGAGACAGGGAAGTATGCTAGAATAGGGGCGGAGGAAGGTCAACACTGGTGGTGGGAATTGTCTTCATTCACTGTCACTATATACCTTAAATATAACAGTGAAAGTCTTGTAATTCACATTGATCTCAATAAAAATAAAAAAAAGTGATTCAAAGATGCAAGTAGGTCTTGAACACAACCAGGTGTAGCATCATTTCACATCCTTCAAAAATCAAAAATTTAAAATATATTCTGTTTTTTATTATTTTTATTTTATTTTATTTGTTTTGGGGCCATACCCAGTGACGCTCAGGGGTTACTCTTGCTATGAGCTCAGAAGTTGCTCCTGGCTTGGGGGGGCCATATGGGAACCGGGGGATCCAACCGCGGTCCGTCCTAGGCTAGTACCTCCAGTGCCACCGCCCGGCCACATGTATTTTAATATATGAGTGTATAGAATGTCTAAAAGTATAATGACTATATGTCTGAATTAAGTGATATAATAAAGCTGTCAATGCAATTTCTACATTAGTTTAAACTGCCATAATAAAAATGATGTGAGTACTTAATAATTGATTCAATTCTTACAACAAGTAGTATATTAGCAATGGTTATATATTGGAGAAAATTAAAAATAAAATACAATTGAGAGCATGCTTGGAGAGCGCATTTTCTGATTATTTGATAATTGAAGTATTAATCTTGAATACATATATTTGAATATTTAATGAATGAATAAAATGATTTAAGGTAACTTTATACTTAGAGCAGCCTTGATGATATTGAATGCAGGTCTGTGATATGTGATGTAATACCATAGACAAAAGTATTTTACTTTGTTTTGAAGTTCTCTAAAATAATTAAATGCTGGGAATATAATTTATGACGCACAATTATATTATGCATTTCTGTGACACTTATCCTGCTAGTAAATGCCTGAGCATTAAAATATCACACATGATTTTAATGTGATAACTTGTTTTCTTGTTTTTTTTTTCAAAGATAATGTTTATTTGGTTTTAGCTTGACTCCTGCATGTTGTATACAAGCCTATTTGTTTCTTTTTTATTATTAATTTTTATTGTTGACCAAAGTGAATTACAAATCACTCACAGTAATATTTTAGGTACATAGTGACATTGATTTAGGGCATTTCCACCACCAATGTTGTCTTCCTTCCACTCCTGTTCCCAGCATGTTTCCTTGTTTTATCGTAATAATAATGCCACCTGGCGTTATCAGCACATAAGGGGGCTGCAAGAACAGGTCCAAAAATCTCAGTGACCTGGTTCAAACATAAAAATTAAACTGAGGGACTCTATCACCAAAATTCCTTATTGAACAATTCACAACGAGTTTGGTGCCTATGGGATGCTAGATCAAGTCCAACAATCCAATTGACTTGGTTCTTATATAAACATTAAATGGAGGGAGACTTCTACAAACTTCCTTATTTGACAAATAACAAAGGGATGGAAAGATATAGAGGGACTCTTTCACCAAAATACCTTATCAAACAGTTCACAAAGAGGAGAAAAAATGAGAAGTGGGGAAAATAAACAATCTAACTTAAGACAGTGGACTCAATTGTCACCATTCATGGAAACTAATCAGGAACCTAGTACCATAGCAACCACAGTTACACAATGAAGGGAAGAGGCCAAGAGGCCGCTAAAAGTAAACAAGTAGGAAAAGAGTACTGGCCTCTTCCTAGCCTGAGAGTCCATCCTCTCATTTTTATTTGAAAATATATGGTACCCCCACCTGACCTGGTCTCTTCCCAAACTGAGAGTCAGTCCTCCCATTTTTATTTTAATATATGGTACTCATTTTTTTAATGGAGACCAATGAGAAGAAAAAAATATCAGTAAATGTCCTGATATACACTAGTGCTGCATTGGCCCGCCATTCCCCCCATGTAACCCCCACTTAGTGTCGGGAGAAAAAGGGGGAAAGCCTGAGGATCATGATAAGGTCCACCTGAACCGGCCACCAGGGAAGGCCTGGAGTAGGAGGGGGGGATAGGGGAATGGCTGGAGGCCTGCCAAGCCCCCCAGCATCCCCCAAGCTAGGGAGAATGCCTACCAGCATGGAGTGTCCCCTAACCCCATACCTGGGAAGAGCTGGCCTCCAGGATCAAGGCTCCGTAAGCCAGCTATCTGCCCAGCCCCTCCCTTTGCTGGAAAGTATTTTAAACATAAGATTTTGATTTGCCATTTAAATCACCTTACCACTGACTGAACTGATTTGATAAGTAGTGATGACTTTATATTTTCTGGATATTAATTGATTGATTTCTTTGTCACTAAAAGAATGTGTACTTTCACTCTTTTTTTTACATTAAAATAATATTTAAAAATAATTTTCTTCACTATTTTCTCGAGGTTTATCAAACACAGTAACAGTTTTTGTTCAATGCAACTTTAATAGAATATCATACCTCGTTGAATCTTGAATGTCTAAATATTCTTTTATAAATTTTATTTTTTGAAACCTTTGTGATTTACAAAGTCCTTCATTGTTGGGTTTCAGACATACTATGAATCAGGGCCAATCTCACCACCAGTGCCTACATCCCTCCACCAATGTTTCCCAAGTGCATCCATACAACTCCTTGCCTCCCAGCCTGCCAGTATAACAGGCCCATTTTAAGTTTTGATTGTTAAAGTTTGAGTGTTTTGATTCCATTTTTGTTGCTATTGGCTTGAACATTTAGTTCTGTCCATTTAAGCATGTCCAATGCACCTAAGACCTCTTGTCCCATGGCCCTCATTTTTCTATTTGTATTTCTCCTCTTCCACTCAGTTTCTTTCCTTCTCCTCACTATTATTATAAAAGTGATCTAGGTTTTTTCTGTAGATTTTTTTTATTTTGAATTTTTATTTAAAGCATTGCAATTACAAATACATTCAGAGTTTAGTTTGAGACTTGCAATATTTCAGCCCCAATCCAACCACTTGTCAACCTCCCTCCACCCATGATCTTATGGTTCATTCATAACACCCAGGCCCCATTCCACACACCACAGACTGCCATTAAAACAGACACCTTTTTAAAGTTTGGTGATTAATATTTAGGTATCATGATTTAAACATTGTTTCTGTGATTTGGATACTCAGTTTTGTTTTTCCTTAACAACACAATTGTACTTGATTCCCCTTGATCCCTGGCCCTGTTATGTTACATCATTCTTTCTCCCCTCCATAGTTTCTTTCTTTCTTATTATACTCCGGGGACAAGAGTATTCTTGGCAACACCTATTTATAAATCACTGCATTCATTCATGCAGTTATTCTAAATAGCACATATAAGTGATACCATCCTCCTAGTTATTCTTCTTACTTACTTCAATATATCTTCTATTTCCAGCTATTTTGCAGTGAATTCCATTATTCCACTTTTTCTTAGAGCTATATAGTATTCCATTATATATGTACAACAGTTTCATGATTCTTCTTCTGTTATTGATAAAAGAAGTTGATTAAACATTGTACTGAGTGCTTTGATAATATTTACTTTACATTTTCAATAAGTTTCAATGTAAAACCTGTGAATATTTCACAGGTTAACATTTGGGAAATTTTCAAAAATGTATAGTACTGTAATTTGAAGATTTATTGTAAATTGTTTAAAATAAAGTAAATATAGTTAATTTTTATAAGAACACTTACCTATAAATTAATTAAAATCAATGTTAACAATTCAACTTATCAAAAGAAATAATCTAATAATTATTTTAACTTTAGTGTAATAAGTCATCTAAAGTCAAAACATTTTTCCTGTTACTATGAAGATACTAGTTATTTTTTATGTATTTAGGATATATTTTGAACACTACCTAGTGGTACTTTAATAAGATTCTTGAATCTATGTTCAGGATTGAATTCTGGCATTTTTCCCGGAAATATATGTGTCGAAAGAATTCTAATGGTCAGTGGGATGAAAGGAAAGCATTTTAACTTTTCTGATAACTTATAGACCAGTTTCAAATAGCTTGATATTGCTATAATTTATTAATTACTATAACTTATTAATTAAAGGGTATGGCTTTTAAAAATAAAATTAATAAATAGGGGCCGGAGCAATAACGCAGCGGTAGGGTGTTTGCCTTGCATGCGGTTGAACCTATGTGGACCTCAGATTGATCCCAGATGTCCCATATGGTTCCCCAAGCCAGGAGCGATTTTGAGCAAATAACCTGGAGTAACCTTTGAGTGTCACTGGATGTGGACTAAAAATCAAATAAATAAATAGTGATAATGGGATAACTGATGTTACCTAAAATTTTACTTAGTAATTTTAAATAGTTTTAAAGTTTACATGACATTGAACACTAAATATTGTTTTTCATAAATACTGAGTTAAAAATGAGCATATTAGACTGAATTTTATTAAGTCAATAAAATAGCATTTGCAAGTTTTAAAACTTGAAACAATATATAGGTAATACTTGAACAGAATGTATATACACTTAACTACAAATTGATACACTTTTTCAAAACATTGTCAAGATTGTTTTTCTTTTTTTTTACAAAATAAACTTATATTAAAATGCTAACTAAACTTATATGAAAATGGTACTAACTGCCAGGAATTTCACATTAAATGTCATGTGGATCAATAAAGTGGTGGAGGGAATTCTGAGAACACTATAGTCTCCTCTGGTCTATCTCATTCATACCATATATATATATATATATATATATATATATATACTTATATATATATATTCAGATTCTGTCTCATAATCAGCCCAATGTAACTTAGACTATTTTTTTTAATTTTTATTATGAAGTTCATTACACAGGATTATTTACGGTACATAGTGACAATGAATAAAGGGCATTCCCACCACCAGTGTTGTCCTCCCTCCACTCCCATTTCCAGCATGTCACCCATATCTCCCTCCTTTACCCCCCCCCCAGAATACTAGTGTAACTGGTCTCCACTTTACAGCTTGCTGTAGGTT
>PVKC010008054.1:0-28563 GCA_004027635.1 Crocidura indochinensis | reverse complement strand
TCTATAAAAACATAAATTAAAATAAAATGACACTGTCTTTATATAATGAAACAAGCGATGATTGATAATAATATAGAAAAAAACATCAGAATTATTACCCACAGAATTTACCCAGGCACAAATACAATTTGTAATTTGTTTAAGTGATAATATCCTGGGAAGCATTCACCTCCTTATTTCTTAGACATACACAAAGCCAACACAACTTAATTTTTATACATTGATTACTTTACAGTGATATAAGTAAACTTCTAATAACATATTTCTTTAAAATTAGGGTTTTGTCATGTGTATGCTGAATTAGCAAATTTCTTCTATTCATTTATTACACAGGAGATCTTAAGCCTCTTAAAATGATGGGCGGTAGCTTCTCCACCTAGTTGTCACCATCAGGACAGTCAACAGAATTCTGATTGCAGAATTCTAATTACAGATGATTATAGCAACAACAGATAAAGCACAGCAGATAGTAGAGTAATCCAATTATATGAGTCAGGGCAAAGTTGGAAGATCAGCATGTCCACAGGATAAAAGAAATGGGACACTGTGTGCAGGGCTGGGTTTTGTGTGTTATGACTTCAAGCATATATTCAGGGAATCTTACAGAAAACTCAGATAGAGGCCAATCTGCATCATTTCTTGAACCTGAACAATGTGGTTGAAGAAATTCCATGTTTAAATGTTTCATAGGTGTGAAGTTAAAGATATGAACAATTCAAAGCCAAAACATTCTGATTTTATAATTCCTGTTAAGCAACCAGTCATTATACATGATTGTAATTCATATTCAATATTCAGAACTCCACAAATGATATCCAATAAAGAATTACACTAGTAACGAAATATAAGCTTACAATTTAAAATTGTCAAGGAAGTCTGTTATAAGTTAATATATTTATAAGATTATAGAAATGAAACCAAATTTGATGCTATTGGATAATTGAAATTTACTACTAACTCTGCTACGGACTCACTATAGGCAGTGCTGACAGCATATGTAATGCCAAATTTAACCCAGGGTCAAGGCCAAGCAGGGCATGTTTCATATATACGTGTGTGTGTGTGTGTGTGTGTGTGTGTGTGTGTGTGTATTATATTGGTTTTACGGTCACAGCTGGTTATACTCAGGGGTTACTTCTGGTTATGTGTCTTGGCTTGGGGGACCATATGGGACTCTGGGGGATTGAACCTGAGTCGGTCCTAGTCTAGCGCTCACAAAGTAGATGTCTTACCACTTGTGCCACTGCTCAGGCCTCATGTTTCTAATATTTTGTACTATCTTTCAGACTCCTTTACTCAGTTTTTAAAGAAGCTAAAATAGAAAAATACTTTATGTTCCCCATCTCATTTAATTCTCATAGATTCCCAGAAACTAGTCAATATATCATGGAGACAGCATTTATTTTCTAGGTATGTTTATTGTCTGTTCTTTCTTACTCTTACTCCTAATCTATAAACATGCATTGAAAATGAAATAATTTGCCCTCAGACTTTCAACTGGGTTCACTCAATAGGAATAACTATAGATGAAATAGGAGGAGGAAAGTTCAAATACATTTACTCAATCCTCCAGGCTCTTAGCTGGTTAAGAGAATAGACAGTTGGTATAACTAGAATATTTCAAATGAAGAATGAGTTACTTTCTGTACAGTGCTCCATAACTTCAGTTAAGATAATCTCAGACTCACTCTCACTCAAAGATGTAGGAGTGTAAATAAATGTTGACTTTCCATGCACTTTGGATTCCATATATGCCATCTAGACCTGTGTAAGAAGCCTCTGACTGGTACATTCTGCACCATTAGCTTTAATTCCAGAAAAGTTACTGACATTCAGGGGATTTAGAAGGGCCCTTTACAAAATCACAGAATAGCAAACATAACACATATTTAATCTCAATTTTATAGTACATAAAAGCGCATACTAGTTTTGTGCTTATTCGTTCTCTAGGTTATAAAAATACTAATTCCAACCCCTGTTTTTATTGGGGTACTTTATATCCTGAGACCACAAAGCAATAATAAATTCAGCTTCTGCATCAGTGGTCAGTTTTAGTAATGTATTCTGTCACAACAGGAGAAAATACAGTTTTATGAAATCTTGATAGTCAGCATAGAAAATAGTCTATAAAAGCCATCTAAAAATATACACATGGTAATTTGTTATTAAAATGTAGCCTGTTGTGCCATTAAATATTTTTCAAATATGAGAGGATACTACTAGAAATTTTCATGTTTTAACATTCTGACTTAAAACCAGTGAATGTCTAGAGAATCATCTAGGTTCATAAATAGGTTATGTTGAATATAGCTAGAGAGATCATTGAAGTCCAAGGGTAACTCTAGAGGATGGGATGTCTTTTACAGATTTATTTCATTAAATGAGCATTAGTGTCTTTTTTGAGAAAAGTGGGTAGTTCTGATATCAATATGCCCATATTACTCTCAGTAATGAATCAAATGAGATAATAAAATGTTGGCATCTTCCTTTAGACTAAGGATTTTCTCCTATGTGTGTAGAATAAAGTTTTACATGGGCCTCTCACCCTAATACACCATCACTAATTCCATCTTATAATCTTGGTGAATCAAACTACTTGCAGCTACTCACATTCACAATTCTAACTAACACTGCACCTGTACTGCTCTGTTTCAGAGAATTTCCAACTCTGCATGTTGTGTTATAACCTCTGCTGCTATTAAGCATTTTATAAAATGTCTCTACATAAACATAATATAATAAATCATTATAAATATTGCAGAGGTCTTAATACTTCATTTATAAAGGGTTGATGGGGGTGGTGCATGTGTGTGTTTGCTGTAGTGTGGTTTTGACCACACTAGGCAATGCTCTGGAATAACTCATGGTGCTTCACTTAGGGAGCAGTAGGTGGTACTTAGCAGACTGTATGAAATGCTAGCTATTGAACTCAGTGGACTGTATACATGACAAATACTCTTCCAGTTTCAATACCATATGGCCTAGGTATATCTTACAATCTACTGTCCTAGAAATAAGTTGGATATCATAATAATTATTTCTGTCATTTGATTCCCTGGAGCATGGTGCATGGTTCATGTTTTTGTCTCTATTCATGAACCTAAATATTCATAACTAAATGATATAAAGCTTCAGATAGCTGAACATTGTCATTGGCTAATTAATAGTAAAATAAAAAACTAAGTAACTTCAAGTATTACAATGTAATTACCCATGTCAGTTATTAAATATACATAACATGAAATATGTTTGTATATATAACATATATATATATATATATGTCTAGCTTGTTCTGTTTTATTTTTTGAGCCACACCAGGTGACTCTAAGGGGTTACTGTTGGCTATGCACTCAGAAATCACTTCTGGCTTGGGGGATCTTATGGTACGCTGGGGATTGAACCAAGGTCCTTCCTGGATCAGTTACGTGAAAGACAAATGCCCTACCACTTTGCTATTGCTCCAGTACTGCACAGTGCTTCTTTTTTTCACTAGCATCAGGCCCTGGTCTAATAGGTCCTTACCTATTACATTTGTGTTATCAGAGTCTCTATTTTGTTCAGTGTTTTGGTTGTTTTTAGCTCATACACAGTGGTGTTCAGGGTTTACTCTTGGGTCTGTACTCACATATCAATCCTGGCAGACTTAGGGAACTTTATAGTGTGTTGGGAATTGTACCTGGGTATTCCATACACAAATAAAATACCCTACACACTATACTCTCTCAGGTCCCATCAAATCTTTGTCCTTTGTAGAAAGCTGAATAGTTTCTCTAAATATTCAAAGTCCTAGAATTAGTAAATGCTACTTTATTTGGAAAAAAAGAATCTTTACAAAGATGAACCAAGAACTTGAGATGAAATCTTCCTGGTTTATCTGTACCTCTCTGGCTTCAATCTCTCTCTCTCCTCTCTCTCTCTGTCTCTCTCTCTATCTCTCTGTCTCTCTCTCACACACAGCACAATGAGAAAGCAAAATATTCAAGGAGATTTATGAAGTCACTAGTCAAGAAAAGCTCAAAGGATATCTGCAATCGCACTGTAAACCACAGTGAAAACCTTAATTTACAAAATGTAAATATTTGGGCCAAAGGTAGTATAATAGAGAAAGAATTTACCTTTAATGTAACAACCCAAGTTCAATCACTTAGCATTTTATATAGTTCTTCCTAACCACCTATGAATAATTCTTGAGTGCAAAACCAGAAGTAACTCCTAAACATAATTATGTCCCCCAAACCTTAATAAATTAATATAGATATAAATAAATAATAATTTTAAAAAGGACCTCTCATAGAAGCAGACTGGTTGGTGAGAGGCATATGGGATGGTAGTGGCATATTAGTAAAGAAAAATGAAGAATTTGGTGTTGAAACACTGCATGTCTGAAACCCAATTATGAATGGCTTTGCAATTTAGCAGTGACTAATTTATTTTTAAATAGTATTTTATTTAAACACCTTGATTACAAACATTATTTTTTAATGTTAGAATTTGGAAGACTGTTAAGGAAAGAAGGTTGGAAGACAGAAGTCCTCTCTATTGTTGCATTTCAACCTTTTTCTGAGCATGGATTTTATTTTTGAAGTTTTCTTTTCTTTCTTGATGTCCCTTTCTTACTAGTTGTTCCTCATTTATGTGATGTTTTTTGCCCATGGTTGCAAAGGGAGATCCACAGGGGTCCAATATGGCTTCTAGTTGAGGAAAAACTCTTTTAGAGGTTGTTGCTACAGTATGACTCTGTCAAAATGTGTGTGGATTTTATTTTTTAATCAAAATGATTTTAGTCTTTAGGCCTCCCAAACTATAAGAGAATAAATATTGGCTATTTTAAAGTAACCATTTATGATAATTTGTGATAGCAATCACAGGAAACTAATGTAATTAATAAAACTAATGTTGGGGCCCGGGAGATAGCATGCAAAAGGTCATTGGTTCAAATCCCGGTGTCCCATATGGTCCCCCGTGCCTGCCAGGAGCAATTTCTGAGATGGAGCCAGGAGTAATCCCTGAGCACTGCCGGGTGTGACCCAAAAACCAAATAAATAAATAAATAAATAAATAAAATTAAAAAAATAAATAAATAAAACTAATCTTTGCCTTGCCTTTAAAACAGGCTTATTATTCTCTAGTACGTATTGACTATCAGACATTATCCTAAATATGGACAACAGATTATAAAAAAGAGCAAAAACAAGGTTTTTCTCTAAAGCTTCCTTATCCCATTTTTCTTAAACATGTGTATGTATATATATACATATACAATACATTTCTTTTCTCTACTTTTTCTGGCTTTTTTTAAAATGACAGTATGTTCTTTACACCTATACTATGAAATTTGTTTTTAAATCTCTTATCCCTTCGAAAAATAACATTTGGTTTCTTTATCTCCTAAAAGATTGCATAATGTCTGATTAGAAAAATGCCTTTGAATATAATTGGTGAATTTTGTTTAAGAAGGTAGTTCCTAGGGTAAGGAACTTCCTATGCAGGTCTCTGACATAGGCTTGATTATCTTTTTGTTTTGTTCTGTTTTTTTGTCTTATTTTATTTTATTATTATTATTATTTTTTTTTGGTTTTGGGGCCACACCCGGTGACGCTCAGGGGTTACACCTGGCTATTCACTCAGAAGTGGCTCCTGGCAGGCACGGGGGACCCTATGGGGAACCGAGGGATTGGACCGCGGTCCGTCCTAGGTTAGCACAGGCAAGGCAGGCACCTTACCTCCAGTGCCACCGCCCGGCCCCCAGGCTTGATTATCTCAAAATCTGTATATTCTCACTCAAGTCCACAGTTGAGTTTTGACAACATAATGCCAGACATAAATGCTAAGCACAATTGAGTGAGCCCTAAGCAAAAAAAAAAAAAAAGAACTGATGATTCAGTAGATAATTCCACCATAAGATAAAAAAATACTCATTGAACTAAATAAAATTATGAATTTTAAATACAATTTTTAAAGAATGAAAGGTTTGAATATTTTAAGGCAATAATAAAACTGAAACAACTTAATAATGATTTCTTCCCTACAAAAGAAACAATGCTGAATATTTGGTAAGCATTTTGACATCCAAAGCATATACATTACTAAACCGAATGAAACTAATGACAAAACAGAGATAAACATCATCATCTTAAGATAAATAGTTATACTACTGTTTGACGAATTTTCTGTGGTTGTACTAGTTTTACAAAGAAAAGTCACAATCCAAACATCCAGAGTAAGATGAATGCTAATAATTGAGAGTAAAAAATTTCTAGAATAGCCACTTAGTAGATAACTAGTTAGAATGATCACTTAAATTCTGGTTAACTCAGTCATCTTGTCCTGAAATCAGAGCAGATGAGATAACTGCTTTTGTGATTTTAGGAAGAAGATAAGGTTGGGTAAGAAAGTGTTTAGTCTGTTATCCGAGTGTGGAAAAAAGCTCAATGTTCTGTCTCATGTTTTGCAACCATGAGATCTAGAATTTATTCTTAGTAATATCTTTACCTCAAAAAATCACTGGGAGTGATTCTCTATCACTGACCTAGGAGTAGCCATTAAGCATAGCCAGATATGGCCAAGAAACAAGCAAGACTTATTTTACTGTGCTAGAAACTATGTGTATAGGCTCAGCCGGTCATTTCCAATGTGGTGACATTAGTGCAAGTAAATTGGCTTACTTTCTCATTGAACTTTCATTTTGGAGCACTGTAAGCTCTAGAGTCTTTGATCCTATAACTGTTAGATCCTGTCCACCACAGCTATGGAAATCCTTTGTTTGATTCCAAGCTTCATAGGGTACATTTTCAATTATGGTGTATATTTAATGAGTAAAAATTTTCTATTCACCTAGAATCAAGCTCTTTGGAAATAGGACCCTCCCTCATGTGTCAAATGCATTTCACTTCTCAATAATATTATACAAAGATCAGCTGCTTTTCGTTATGACTATTATCTTCAAACTTCATTGTGAAGTAAACACAGTATATTTAATGGGTGAGGTGACAATAGCAATGTGAGTTACAAGATCCTTTTTGTTTGTTTGTTTGTTAGTTTTTTGTTTTGGGGAGGGATCACACCTGGCAGCGCTCAGGGGTTACTCCTGGCTCTACACTCAGAAATCGCTACTGGCAGACTCAGAAGACATGGGATGCTGGGATTCAAACTACCATCCTTCTACGTGCAAGGCAAATGCTCTACCTCCATGCTATCTCTCTAGCCCCCATTTACAAGATCTTTTAACTTAAATATTGGAGGAACGTCACTCGTTCCCTCACTTCATGCATTAAAAGAAGTTCATCTTGCCGGCGAGATAGCATGAAGGTAAGGCGTTTGCCTTCCATGCAGAAGGACAGTGGTTCGAATCCCGGTATCCCATATGGTCCCCGGTGCCTGCCAGGAGTAACCTCTGAGCATGCCGGCTATGACCCAAAAACCAAAAATAAATAAATAAAAATAATAAATAATAAAAGAAGTTCATCTCTTTTTCTCAAATAGAGATCTTTGATCACTTTAGTTTAAGAGTAATATAGTGAGAGAACAGAGAGGCCTCACCCAACTAAAGCAGACAGCTGCAAAACTGTTCTCTCCTCTTCCTAATTTCTATTCTCCCCCTCGCCACCCATGAGTTAATAAAAATCATTTAAGCTTTTTATGGATTTCCAAATTAAAACCTGATCCTTCACACCCAAGAAATACACCTCCTTGCTTGCATCCATTTCAGGAAAAAGGCACCATAATTCAGGATTAAACAAATAAAACCATCTTCCACGTGGTGACTCAAAGACTGAGAAAAGTAAGGTTCTGAGTCAGAGGAAAGATTTTAGCATTTTGTGGACAGATTTTTCTGTTTTGTTATTCAGCCTTGTGTAGGATTTAATGATCTGAATCGACTCTTTGTAAAAACCCACGTATCCATCTACGCAAAGCAAAAATAAACAGACTTGTTAGAAAAGCTCACAGCAAGAGAAAGAACAAAGCCCATGCCTATCTTTCTCAGCATTTGCTGAGACTGCCTGGTGTAAAAGCATATATTTTTCAGTTGACAGTGGAAATGATTACCCAAAATGACCCCTTAAAATTGACCTCAGGTGGTCAACACACCCACCTTAAGCATGATTCATCATTCATTTCCTTTGCAGTATGTTAGATTGTGTTATAAATATTTCACTTATTAGAAGCAAACAAGAATATCTTGGGTCCTTTCTAGATTTACTTTGTGATGACTGGGTTGCCAAAATTGGTCCATGTTTTGATGGCTTTTGGTACAAGTAGGTGAAAAAAATCTATTCTTGGCATTCATTCTATGTTTTTTTTTCTATATGTGTATTTTAGTCATTCATTTGACAAATCTTTTCCTAAGCAGTATTAGTGGCATAGGTATACTGACTTAGGTAACTAGGAATATATTAAAGATAAAATAAAGAAAAATGACTACCTTTGAAAAACTGATATAGAGAACATAGAGTTTAAGTGCCTCCTATAAAGTGTTATATTTGGTTATCTAAAAATGAAAAAGAAAGTAAGAAGGGACCGACAAGCAAGTACTTTGTTAGTGCAGCTTAGGCAGTATTAATAGAAAAAGTAGAACAGGTTTTATTGTAAAATCATGGATTATAATATACAAGATAGACAGGCAAATACCAATGTGTAAATTTTCTTTTCGTTTTTTTTCTCTTGTTTGTTTGCTTGCTTGTTTTTTGTAAATAGGGAAGAGTGCAAAAGCAATCCCTCACTACCACAAATTATGCAGTTGAGTTTCCAACATTTGGGGAAATCACAGGGGTCAACAAACGCAGAGTGCAATGGATATGCCTCACGCTGAGAAAACCACCTTCATGAACATGGTATCTCCCCTGCCAGATATGTATTATGTGAATTTTCACCTTGAAGAAGATTCTCTGTAAAAGCAATATGAGAGAAAGGCATGAATTATTTACATTGTAGTGAAGAATTGAAAATAAATTAATTTTCTTCATAGGTAATTAAAAAACATATAGTGTGTATATATACATTAGAATTCTATCCAGTTATGAAAAATAGATAAACTACTCAATATTTTTTTTGTTTTTTTTGTTTGTTTTTTGGGCCACACCCTGTGATGCTCAGGGGTTACTCCTGGCTATGCGCTCAGAAGTCACTCCTGGCTTAGGGGACCATATGGGAACCAGGGGATCGAACCGTGGTTTGTCCTAGGCTAGCGCAGGCAAGGCAAAGGCACCTTACCTCCAGTGCCACCGCCCGGCTCCCAACTACTCAATATTATTGGCCTAAAGTTCTTTATGCTTAGGGAAATATCTAATGAAGAACAAACTATATTGAATAATTTAATTTGAGCTATCTATGTAAAATAAACAGAAATAAATAAATATAAATAATGCTTTGGAGTTTGAGACTAATAGTTGCCATAAGAATTAATAATGGGGTGAGTAAATTGTACAAAGAGGACATACAATATGTATATACACGAAATTTATTTAATGTTGTGATTAAATGTTACCTCAATAAAACTGACATAAAATCTAAATACACAGAAATGTCAGGGTGACAAGCATGTTCACAGACAAAGCAAGAGATCAGAGTGAATAACTGAAGAAAATAAAAATCATTAAAATACTGAAAGAATTGTAGAAAAAATAAGGAATAGCTGTATAAAATACAAATACAGCATAGAGAATATCACATGTATAAAATTTAGGAACGAGTTGGGCCACAACCAATAACAATCAGGTCCTGCTCTCAGTTTTATGCTTACTAGTTATACCTGATTGAGATTTAGGGACCACATGTGAGGACTGAAATTGAATCTTTGTCAATTGCATGATAAGAAAGCAACTTATCTGCTGTGCTACTACTCTGCCCCCATAACACCTTTAATTAAACACAAAATATTTGTATGTTAGGAATGTTAGTATCTCTACCTTGTACACAATTTCTCCAATGTAGTATATTCTCTTCATAAATCTGCTTCTGGCAGAAATAAGAAAAATATGTTTGCATCCCAATTATACTATATCAGAGGCCTACATATTTTATGAAGATTTCTGGTTTTGATATCTGTAGACACAGGGAAGATACAAGAATTATCAAAATGAAAGAAAATAAGAAACATAGTGTTCCATACATTTTTAAAATAGGTTTAGATCGTGTTTAAATATATGTGTTATACAAACCAAAATATGAAATTATAAGAGAATTGCCTCAAGTAGGTGAATTGAACTGAGGCAAACCAGATCCAATTATAAAATATCCTCAAATAAATATTTTCTTAATAAGATTAGAATAATAATACAAAACTTCTTTTACTCTCTCTTTGTGCACCTATTTATATTTTTCTCTGTTGTACTTTTTTGAGTGGTTGCTATGTACTATGTATTATTTTTGTGATTTAATACAGCTATTCCCATAATTAACCTATCTCAGTATTACAGATAAAAAAATCTGAGCCAAGTAAAGAGGTACAGACAGCATTAAGGGAATTGATTTACACCCAAATGACCAAGTTCTATCCCTGGACTTATATAATATGACCCAAGCATCACTAGGAATGATCCCTAAGCTCAGATAAAGGAGAAGCTCTGAACATTATCTGATGTGCTAACCCTTCCCAAACAAATAAGCATAGAAAATCTTTAATGTTATGGTCCATAAATATAATAAAACAGCAAATTTATTTCCTTGTATGCTCCACCTGTTCGATCATAGATACTATATTTGCCAGTGTATAAGACGACCCCCTAATTTTGCAGTTAAAACATAGGTTTAGGCCTATATTGGCTGTAACAGACAGAACGTTCCTGTGCTGCAACTGTATGTACCACAGTGAGCCAATGATAAAAAGCAAAGGTTCAAAGTTTAAACTGTAATAGACTTCCTCTCTGACTCTGGCCAATCTGAGCAGGCTTTTGACAGAGTAGATTCAGGTTCAGAACATTGTCCAATTTGCATGCATCAAAAGCCTGCTTGGATTGGCTGAGTTAGAGAGGCGGTCTGAGCAGTCTTGCAGTGATTGGTGCAGGATTGAGTTGGAAAATTCGTTTTGTGGCAATATTCAGGCAATTTTCCTTTAGCAGCATATTGAAACATTTTACGGGATATACTCGGCGTATAAGACGACCCCCTGATATTTTTTTTTTTCAGTTGACTCTTTTTTTTGTTTCAAAAGTTGTCTTATACGCCGGAAAATACGGTACCCCATATGTTTGCTCCAAGTGCTGCCTGAAGTGATCCCCGAGCACAGAGCCAGAGCCTAGCTGGGTGTGGTCCAACATTCCAACTCCCCTGGAAACTAAAAATTAAAATAAATGAAAGAAAATTGAGCCACTGGAAATAATTAGTGAGTCACTCACGTTGACAACATTCGTAAGCAGCAAATCCAGCCTGACAGTCTAATTGTAGAATGAATGTCCTTAAGTATTATGCTCTGTCATATCATTTAGCAAAGTGGAAGGTTTACTTGGTTTTTGAGAAATTTCTGGATGGTATATAGAGAAATGTCTTTGCCCTGTGGTAAAATAGTGAGTGTAAGAGAAGGAAATAGAAAGGAAGTAAGTTCTACAAGCTAGACAAATGTGACCATTCATCTCTTCCTTCTATAATCAAGCTATTCTGGGCTTAAAGAGCCTATGAGAGCAGGCTTTAAGAGACAGAACAGCTCAGTAGCATCAGAGAATGACCATTTGCCAATCTAAAATGAGTAGTCAATCTAGCATTATCAAATATTTGAAAAACACCCTATTGTAGGTAATCAAGCTCAACACACAGTAAAATAATTATATGCAAAAGCACAGAATTAATAAAGCAAACAACGTTTAAAAGAGCTAAATTATATTCTAAAATACATTACAGGCTAATCATATTCATAAGACAAGATCTGTCTTTTGTGAACTTTTATTTTGGAAGAGAAAATATTGAAACTGCGAGTGTGACTGCTAAATTTGATTAATTCAAAATCTGAAGAGGGTGGCAGAATTGACAAGCTTAGTAAGAAAATTAGGGTGCTCAAAGAAGAAAACCTCCTATTGTATAATTCACAGGTCACACAAAAATCAAGAAAAAACATGACTTCAGATGTCTCTTTCAATGCCTCTCCCATGCTGGCTTCTCATGACTTTCAGCTTATAAACATTTTTTATATAAGGTACTTTTCTTGTTCTTTTTGTATCTCTGTGATTTTGTCCACTTTTATATTACATAAGTAAAATTAAATTATGTCATTGATTTATGGATTTTTTTACTTCATTGAAATTATAACTAATGATAAAATTCTAAATTTTTCTAATGCATTTCTTCTATCTACCTACTAGGTCATTGATCAAATATAAATTTAATATATGGAGCAGAGACTGGTGAAACAGTACCATAGAAAGAGTGCTTGTCTTGAAAGTGGTCAAACTGAGATTGATTCCTGAAAACCAAATGATTCCCTAAACCCACCAGGACTGATCCTTGATCACAGAACTAGGAGTATTCCCTGAACACAATAAGGTGTCCAAAAACTTTCTTCTCTCTCTCCATGTATAGCATATCTGAGTAAAGATAATATATGTAAGTATGAATATGCAATCTGATGAATAGCAACCATATATTTGAATCGGAATTCATCTGTTTATGTGCAATTAATATGAATAAATTTGAAAAGATATGAATGGAAGGCATGTTTCATTGATTTTTTTTAAAACATTCTTTAGTATATGTAGATGGCTTAATGGAAAGAAAAAATAAAAATAATAGTTGACATTCTTTTCCTGAATTCACAGGCTAACAGAAGGAACACTCAAACAACCATCATGCAATTTGCTAAGTGCTGAAAATTGAAGTTTGTACAAATTGTTATGGGAACACACAGGGGGAAACTCTTCTAGTGGGGATAGATATTAAGGACCTGGAGAACAGAAAGGAGGATTGTTTTTATAAAGTTTTCTTTTCTTTTAAGTTTAGTTTCCTTTTTGAAAAAGAATCAATTTAATATGTTGACAAAATATACTAAGGAAAAGAAGGCAGAACATAGAAATGAAGGAGACTGTTGTGAAACACCAATAGTCTGACTTCACTTCTTTTGAGATACATGAAATAAAATCGCATTAATTTTGGATTTCAAGGACTATAGCAAATGAAAACTTCTATTTTTAAGTATTATTTTCATGTTGTTAATCAAAATGGAACAATATATTTCTATAGTTCATTATGTGTTTATTAAGTTCAATGTTAAACACACAAGAAAAACAAATACTTGTATGACATTTAAAATAAGAGATTGCTTTTCCCATATAAACTACTATATTTTATGGGTGTGAGTCTCAAATAAAGTGACTTGTATATTCTTGTGTAAATTAGTAAGTAAATTTTGTGACCATAAAATAAGACTCTATATATTATATTACATTTGTTATAAATATATACATATATATAATGTGACTATAAGAATAATATTATGTTTTCCACGATCCTATTGGCAGAAGTAAAATATATACAGCCAAAATGAACATTTATAGATGGTAGTTATAAATATTAAATTTAAGAATATTTTGCTTTTTTAGAGTATTATTTATACCTGGTTATTTTTATATTTTAAGCATTATATAATATCTATCTACCTATATAAAGCAAATTATGTTAAATTTAGATACTTGGGGGTCTCTTATCTAGTAATAAAGGTTAAATAATATTAATATTAAGTAGTTCTTCAATTTTCACAAACTTTTGCAGATAACTCCAATAAAAACTACAGATATTAGATGCCTTTAAGTGAAAATTATGACATTAACTATTGGGGACACCAATAAAAAATTCTGATAGTGAAAACTAAGTCTATTGAAACTCTTTCTCAAAATTTTACTTTGTATTGAATCCTGACCATGCATAAAAGACTGACTTGTACTGAGTCAAAAATAACACATGTTACGTGAATGTAGGAGAAAATAACAAGTGTCTTTCCATGGTGGAACAGATTGACAATTTAATTTATGGCAATGATTTCTAACCCTATTACTCCAACAAGACTGCCTGAGTGTCAGAGAACCAATAAATACCATAACTTATCACTGGGTTCACCAATGAAAATATTAACCTAGAAAGAAAACCACAAATATGATTTATAGTGCTGGCAATTCCTCTTTCCTGTTCCTTATACTATGGGCCCAAAATTCACTTAGTACAAATTTCAGTTTAAAAAATTTTTAGAATTTTGGCTTTTGAGCCATACAAAGTAGTGAAATGGCTCTACTCCTAAGTGCTTAATGATTGTTCCTGGTATTCCCCAAGATATCTGAGAGTAAACATTTTACTAATAAGAGTAAATCTGCTACTCCACTTGTAAGTGTTCCCTTCCACCACTGTCATTTATTCAACATAACAAAAAATAATATAAGGCTCTGTTAAATGTCTACTTATTTCTCAGATCAAACTTTGCTCCTTAATCTTTAAGGTCACCAATAAATGCGACATTTTAATATTCCAAGCACCTTAGACATATTGTGTCTGATTAATATCTCAATTATTGGACTGCTTCAATAAGTCCCATAGTTTCTATAAGTGTGTTGCTCTGTGCAGGATCTGTTTTTTCTTACAAAATTCAAAGGATTAAAAAGATATAGGCAGTGACCATACTTAATTCCAAGTAATACCTTCAGCAGGTTACACACAACATCTTATTTTATTCTTGGATGGAGATAAGCCACTAATATTGTCACATCAAAAGAAGCGAAGATTCAGGGGGGATTGATTTTTTTTATTATTTTTATGTTTTCCTTCCTTTTTCCATTCTTTTCTTAAACTGATTTTTATAGTCTCTAAAAGGACTCCTCCTGTTTTTTACTTGTTTGAATTTTGCCCCCCTTTTTCTTTTTTTTTTTCTTTCTTTTTATCCTACCTTCAAACAGAACCATATAACTTGAACCATCTTGTTCTGCCTCACAAATTGAGGGGAAAATAATGGAGGGCACCAAGACTGAACAGTCGCATGCAGATTGAGTAGAAATAAAAAATGATCAGACTTAAACACCAAATCCAAAGCCAACTACAACAGAATCGATACCCAATCTACACCAAGCTAGACACAGAATGAACCACTTATATTAGCAGCCCGGGGAGCAAAGGAGGGGTGAATGAGATGCATGCTGAGAACAGGGGTGGAGGGAGGACATTGGTGGTGGAAATGCCCTTGATTCAATGTCACATGTACCTAAAATACTACTGTGAATGATTCGTAATCCACTTTGATCAAAATAAAAATTATTAATAACAAAAGAAATTTTAAATAACCTGTACAATGTTTCAAAGTTCCTAAATATTTTATCTCCACTGCAAATACTTTTTTCATCCATTATTTAGAATTACCTGGTCATTTGCCTTGGTTTAGGGGAGACATATGGCACTGCTCAGACATGTGGCACCTACTTCTGACTCAAAACTCAGGGATCACTACTGGTGGATTTGGTGGGCTATAAGGAGTACTGAGGATAAAAACTAGTTCAACTGTACGAAGGGCAAATGCTCTAAAAATTGCATAATTTCTCTTCATTTTTTTTGTGGCCACACACAGTGATGCTCAGGGATTACTCCTAGCTATGTTCTCAGAAATTGATCCTGACTTTGGGGACCATATGGGACACGGGGGAATAGAACATCGGTCTGTCCTAGACTAGCGTCTTGCAAGGCAGAGGCCTTATTGATTGTGCCACTACTCCAACCCTAACTTCTCCATCTTATTCTTTGCAATTTCTATAAAAATTAAAAGATGCACTTTTCCCCCAATAGTGCTTAATACAGGTAAAACAACCTCAAATCCTCTATCAGAATCTTAATATTTAATAGATTGGAATAGCCGAATGGTTGATGAGGGCTTCAAAGCCTCTTCTGACTTCAATTTAATTATTTTGTCACCTTAGAAAAATCATGTACAGACTTTCAGTACATGAAAAGTCTGGGAGATACTACAGAGATTATGTAAAGGCTTAGTATATGTCCAATATCCATTTTTTCCCTGATATAATCATAATATCTTGACACATGAGCATCTCTCAGTATAGCCCTGGAGGTACAATCACATGATGATCTAGTTAGGGTGATTTGAGTCTCCACCAAAATTCAATGATGGAGCAGCATAGAAACCTTGAGCCTTTACATTTTAAGCACTAGCCCATCTGGCCCAGAACTATTGATAAATCCTGGACCTTTTGAGAAGTGCTTGGGAGACCTCACCCCTCTTCATTTTCCAAAAAACAATAAAGAGTTTGGCACATAGGAAGCGTTTGATACATTGGGTTAGTCTTCCAAGTTTGACAATGAAGCCACACACTTTTATTTTCCCATTTCCCTAGAGTAATTGTTCTTCAGTATGCATTATGTTGGGAAAATGTAGTTTATTTATCATATTAATGCAACTGGTTAATAAAGCAGACACTCTTTGGCTATGACGTATCTTATCATTAAACCTGCTGGCTTTATGCTTTGTCTATAATAACATGATGAGTTGTTAGTAGTTGGATATGCTTCCACAAAATAAAACTTACATTTTCATTTTAATTCAAAGGTTCCTTGAAACAATTGCTGTCAGTTAGAAATATTCTCTTTCCTATTCATAGGTTAGGTCACCTACTCAGTCTTTATATGCCAAATTGAAGCTATTTTATGGAAGCTATACTTGGACCACATGATCTTCCACTGTGCTCATTCAGTATGCCTCCTCTCCTTCATCTCTTCATAGTAATTTGTTAATCTTACAGAACCAATGGCTTCTCTGGCAATGTTTCCCCAGCATAAAATACTGTTCCAAAAGGTGCTCAGCATTTGTGTAAATGAGTAGATTGATTATGGTCCTCTTATTCAAAGCAATGAAGAAAAGCCAACAATTGTAGAATGCCTATGTTATGTTAGGCATTTTGCACACACTATTGGAATATCTCCCTAGCTGTGTCATGTGATATCCTACTCGACATTTTCAAAAGAAACAGAAATACAAGAGTGCTTGTCATGTTATAAGGAAATCATATGTTCCTGAAGGGTTTTTTAGCAGATAGCCATATCACCAAATAAGCATGAAATAGAGGAAGTTAATAACATATGTGCCTCCTATACATAGTTGAGACAAAAGAAACACCTTATCCACATGGCTTTAGAAGCAATATTAATTAGTTTAGCTAAGACAGTGTACATATTAGGAAGAGAGAAAACTGGAAAGATCAGGAGTCAGTGAGCAAAAATGCTTAGATTCAATTTTACTTTCTGCATTGAAAAGATATTTTCCCTATAGATAGGAGACACATTTAAGGGAAATTTACATGTAAATACCTTTCACAATAGGGGTTCTTGCCCAGGTTTTAGAATATCTACTACGAAAAACTTTTGGCGGTTGAGATTTTTATTTTTTATATATTTAAGGTTGATCCCCAAAGCTATCTATTGTATATTAGCAGTAATTCCTGAAAGTAGAAACTGATATATTTACCTACAATATGATGACTTTCACCAGTCTGTTACAGATACAGCTAATTCAATTAAGGATATTTTGCAAGATTTTTTTTCTGAAAAAAGAAACTAAGTAGAACATTTCTATAGGAAAATCACTTTATGTCATCCGATACTTTGCAACATCTTTCAAATAGTACAACATATTGACTCTTTCTTAGCATTAAACATTAACACAAAAGTAATTTTTTTCAAATGATCATTTTGAACAGGAGGAAAATGCTCATATACTTTGCCTTTGGGACAATGACTATAGAGATGCATCCGGACATTTATTTACTTGGACAGAAAATATAGCATGCCTCCTGCACCAGTGAAGTGCCACATTTTAATATCAAATACTATAATGAGAAATAAAAAACCATCACTCTCACCAATTTCATATCACCTCTCATAAGGTATGTGGACTCTAAATCTTTATTCAGTCTGGCTTAATAAAATTGTGGGAAAATTACTGAATCACTTAGCAATTCCAACATGGAAAATAATTTCCTGATGCCTATATCTAAGTAGAGTTATAATAAATCTAACATGATGCTACTGCCAATTTTCCAAAATAAAGAATAGTATCCCAAATGTAAGATAAACAGAAGCTTCCCATAATTTTCATATCCTTCATCTCAGTGATTGCCAATAGAAAAAAAAAACCATGAAACACAGTCAATCCAGTTGTGATGCTAGTCTGCATTGAATTTGCATAATGAATGGAAAAATTGAAATAAACACTAATTATGTACTGAGTGAGAAATGGAGAGGTGATTCAAGTAATTTGACTGGATAATCAGCAGGAGATTATTTCTTAGCTATGACTATACATATCACACATTGACTACCTGCTCAACATGCAAAAAAGACAGGGGTTTGAACAACGATCTGTTTGGACATAAACAAAAGACCATCATGAATCTGTGATTACTTGAAAGTCTGTGGATAATTTACTACTAATAATAATCAGCATGGATTTTTTCTAGGCACCCCTCTAAGGTCTCTAGATTTAATCATTATGTTCTTTCCAATGTTATCTTTTCTTGAGTTTTATTTGTTTTAGGGGTCACACTCATTAACGCTTGGGGATTTCTCCAGGATATGCTTGGAGAGATCACTCCTTTTGGAACTCAAGAGACCATACAGGGTGCCAGGATCATTTCAGGCCAGGCATTGCAATGGAATCATTCTGTCTTCTAGTTTTACTATCCTTCTAATACATTACCTTCGCTTTTAAATAAGATACAAAAAATAACTTGCTATATTTAAAAAAAAAGATATCAAGTTAATTGACTAGGAGTTTACATCTGATGACCTGTGAGGTTTAGAACTTACTCGAGTATCCAGATACAAAACATAGACTCTCTACTATTAAGTTAAATAATTTGTATTCTTACCATTAAATGGTTATTTTTTAATTTATTCAGTGGATTTTCCAGTTTATTTTAAGAGGAATACCATCATCTAAGAACTATTTCAATATCTAAAAATCAACGTAGTGAGAGTTGTGAGTTTTAAAAGCATCATTAACTAATGCCGATATATTCTAGAGGGAGTATATAATCTACTGTTGACTGTTACATTGATCAACGAATGCAAAAATCCAATATTTTAATTTTTGAATTACTGAGGTGATGCTCACTTACAGTTAAGGGTTTATTGTCAGAAATCAAATGGTTATGAAATAGCTAAAATTTAATTTTAGTTGGCTATTGCTAATTACAACGTTTCATACTAAAATCAAAATGATAAAAAGAAATATACTCTAGCATAGCATTGGCAATTGTGACATTTCAGTTATGAACAGAAAATTTTAAGAGATTAGAGCCATAGTACAGTTATATGGGGCTTGTTATGCATTTGGCCAACCCAAGTTCAATTCCTTGCATTCCATTTGGTGTTCTACACCCTCCAAGGATAATCTATCAGCACAGGTCCAGATGGTAGCCTTGAACACCACCAGCAATGTCCCACCACCCTACTACATTACAAAATAAAATCATTAAAGTTTTAACAATAATTAAGACAAGACTATTGACTTCAAGGAGAGCTCAGTAAAATATTGAACATATTAAGCTCTATGAATTATGATGCAAAAATACTTGTTACATATACCACTGTTATCTTAATTTCATTTTTCTTTGTTTTTGGGCCACACCTGGTGACGCTCAGGGGTTACACCTGACTATGCACTCAGAAATCGTTCCTGGCTTGGGGGACCATATAGGACTCCAGGGGATCGAACTAAGCATTGTTCTAGGTTAGTACATGCAAGGCAAATGCCTTACTACTTGTGCCACTGCTCCAGCCCCTATTTTCATATTAAATTACATATTTGAAAATAATGTTTAGGTAGTTCATAAAAATAAGTCAGTAGGTAGATCTTGAGAATATATTCTACCTCAATATATAAATGGTCAAACAGAATATAATTTTTGGAGATTGTTGGTTTTCATAAAAAATATTTGCCCTTATCTAAAAGTGTGATAATAACAGGCCCTGAGAGGTAGTTCAGTGAACAAGGCCCTCATCTTGCATTTAAAATACCTGCATTTGATCCATGGAAGCCCATAAAATTCCCTGAGCATTGTCAAGAATGCAGTCATAAGGTTCCTAGGCACAGAGCCAGGAATATGTCCTGAGCACTTTTAGGCATAATCAACTGTTAGTAAATAGAAATATAAGTGATATAATTTATAAAAATAAAGATGATGAAAGCTACACTTTCACTAGTTGATCTAAACCTTTCTATAATTTCAACTTCCATATGTATTTCAAAACTAATTGGCAATAAGTCTTAGCTTCTTTGACATAAATTCTAAACTCTGTTATGTGGTAGATATTTTTATTTGCATGTTTTACAAATACATCAAGCACCACAGAGTAAAACATTCTCAATGAACTTGTAAGCAAATCTGTTGTTTGTGACTTGATTACTTCTTTGAGGGACACCCAGGAATAAGCCTATATTCCCACACATTCAAGCAAGCATTCTACAACTGAGCTACCATCCTGACTCAAGCAAATGCTTTTTTTTTTGGTTTGGTTTTGTTTTCTTCCATTTTTATTGCGATATCATGATTCACAGCACTGCTCAATAATAGTGTCATGCACATATAGTTCCAACACCACACCATTATGCAAGTGTCTACTTTCTTCCATCAATGTCACAATAACTCTTCCCAACTCTTACCATCTTCTGCCAAATGTCAATCAGTTTTTTAAAATTTACCTTTGTGTGTGTATGTGTGTGTGCGCGCGCATACGAACGCATGTGTGCGCACGTGGTTGTGTAATGTGTGTGACACTCAGCAGTGTTCAGGGGTTAATCCTTGCTTTGTACTCAGATATCTCACCTAGCAGTTTGGAGGGAGAGACCATATGCCATTTAGGATGGCTAGGGATTGAACCTGGCTCTGTTCCTGTAGGCTACGTGCAAGGCAAGTGTCCCACCACTTGCTATCACTGACTTCAGGTGATCTCAGTTTTCAAGACAAATTTCTCAGTTTTGTGGCCTTTTTCTCTTTTATTTCCTTACTATGTTTCCTCACATTCCATGTAGAATAGAGACTATTTTGTAACTGTACCTCTTCCTCTGAGTTCATCATTGTTTTTTCTTTTAATTCTACCTGAGTAGTGAAAAATAACATAATTCCATCACTTCTTGTATTAAAGTAGTATTCATTGTGTATAAATACCACAGATCTTGCTTCCAGGTACTGGATCTTGCAAATAGAGCTGTCATGTACGCAGGGGACCACAGGTCTTTTCAAAATAGGAATCTGGGACCCTTAGGGATAAAAGGTAAAATTAAGAATTGCTGGGTTATATGGAAGCGCCATTAATAGATTAAATAAACATTTTTGTTGATATTGTTTTGCCAATAGTTAAAAATTTTCAATACTCACTACTCTGTATTTTCTTTTCTTTTCCTTATTTTTTGTTTGCTTTCTTTTTGGAGCCACACCCAGGGAAGCTTAGGGATTACTCCTGGCTATGCACTCAGAAATCACCCCTGGCGTGGGGACCACATGGGATGCAGGGGGGTTGGATCGAACCACTGTCTGTCCTAGATTAGCATGTGTAAGTCAAACGCCCTACAGCCTGTGCCATCACTCAGGCTCCATACTCTGTATTTTCTGTTGCTTTATCCTGACCTTTTATCTTTCTTCCTCCGTTTGGAGTTTCAGTTTTTCAAAAATTGTCTCAACTTATTTCTAAATTTGAGGCTATTGCTTGGTTGTTTGGGGAGGTGGAGGGAGCAGAAAAGGGAGAGAAAGTGTTACAATATTTTATAATCGGTACTTATGTCAAATGCCTTGATTTGAGATGCTTCCTAGGACTTCTATGAGTCATTAAATACTTCAGTGCCTTTTTCTGTTTCTGGGTTCCTGTTAGTTGCCTTACTAGCATCATGAGTAAGCCTTGCGGTTTTGGAAAGATGAAGTCCATGGCCTGATGGGGAATAATGGTTTCAATGCACTGATGTTCTTAGATCACCAGCTCCTTTGACAGGGCTTGATGACACTTTTCAGTTTTGTGATCACTACCCAGTCCAGTGACTAAGTGATCAATGAGTAAATTACCTAATTGCTATTGTTCTGACTCAGATATTCTTTGGATGCCTCACATACATTTAAGACCCTTCCTGGTTGCTTAGAGAATTGGTTCCTGCTTATATTCTGAACATTTTGTTTTCCATTGCTGTTATCCAACTATTTTCTCTACCATCTTGGCTCCTATTTTATTAAAGTTCCTTAAATAGATATAATCTGGTGAATATACTAAATAGTAACTAGCAGGTGAACATCTGATCTTGAAGTTCAAGTTCCCAGTCAGAAATGTCACTCACATTTACTTTCCTTGTTTTTATTTTGTACTAAAAGCCAGTCAATAATCATCAGGCTAACTACCAGGGAAAACATTATAGTTTTTCATTCTATTATACCCAGTATTGACTAACTCCCTCCTGGGGAACTACAAACTGCCATGCATGGTCAAAGAGCTAAAAGAAAACCAGAAACAATAGAAACATGATGGAAAGTTTATATATATATATATATATATATATATATATATATATATATATATATATATATTTAAGATGACACTAATTAGCCTGATAGTAATCAATGAGGGTGGACATGATCCATATATTTCTTTTCTACCCTGTAATATATGCCAAGCTATAAAAAAGAGCAATTTTGCATTCATGTTCTAATCAAGAAAGTCTGAATGTCATCAAATCAATTTCCATGATCTGAAATAAAATCTGTAACCCGACTTAAATTTCACAACTTGCCAAACTCATAAAATATTGTTTTGTAATTTTCTTTTTTGACCTTTCTATACAGCAAGGCCATATGCTTCAACAGAATTTGCTGATTCCCCAGGACTGATTTAATTACAGAGCCATTCTGAAAAATATTATGCCCATCTCTTTTCTCCAAAGATCACTGACCAGGATCCAAGCCAAGAATATCATTTTCTTAGTCACTTTTTTGACAATATCAGCTTCTTTCAATTATATGATTGTCTATATACATTGGATATTCTATATCAGCTCAGATCTTATATATAAATTCAGAGATATTTTAGCTACACCCAAAGATACTCAGACATTATTCCAGGCTCTGTGTTCAGGTGTCATTCTTGATGAGCTTTAAAAGATGATACAGGTTAGTAGGTATGAGACCCAGGTCAGCGTCATGGAAGACGAGTACGCTTTTGGCTGTATTATAGATCACACACCTTCACAGTTTATTTTTTATGTTTCTCTCATTTATATTTCTCTTCTCCAACTTGAATTTTAGATCTAAGAAATTAGTATAAATTATGATTCTTCTTCCACCTTCTTAATTTTCCTTCATTACTGAATTTCTTGAACATGAAATAAAACACTGACAGGTAAAATGATTGATTCAGATATGGTGAGTTTTTCTCATTGTATGACGTAGGCCAAGAGAATTAAGTGTCTTCTGGATATTAAAACCATGAAGTTGCACAAAACAGAAATAAAAGAAAAACTCTGATTTGAGTCACTTCAAGTTTTCTAAGTTACAAGAATCTGAGAGGGCAATGTTGAAATGTATCCAGGAATCAGTTTCTATACATAAGATGTGGAAGTAAAACATTTGGAGTTTAGTTCCAGTGATTTTTCTAAGAAAATATTATTCTGCACTGGTCCTAAAATGAATCTAGATTGGGTTAGTCTGTAGGCTGCCTCAGTGAACTAATTGTAAAAAAATTAGGAGAGTAAGTAGGGGGCAAAAATCACTCCCTTATATGAGAACAGCTAAGAACTAAAATTAATGTAGAATCATAAAGAGGTTTATCTTTTACTTTGCAATAATTCTATAGGTCTGATCAAAGTGCTTTCTGGATGACTGAATATGATTATTTTTAAGTATAAAAGTCATGAGTTGAAGAACAACCAATTTCTTAATTCAGTCTCTGGAGGGAATCAATATAGATTTAAGTTAAAGCTAACCAGAAATTCAAGTGAACATTAATATTTTCAGTCTCATCACTTATCACTCTTCCACCTTTACACAAATGCCCTATCAAAAGACTGTCATGCCTGAAATGAAAAAAACATATTCTACACAGGTCTTTTGCATGTATTACATATCTGCTTGAATTTTCTACCTAAAAGCATTGTGTCAAATCCTAGTTTTGCCTAAGAGGCTAATACTCATCCTTTAAAGTCAACATCAAAAACCTTTTCTGTAACAAAGGACTATTTTTTTTCATGATAGGATTAGTGCCTCAATCTAATTTGATATTGAATTACTTGATAATAGATGTTCATGTTTTATTGTCAGACAGCAAAATTTTATTGTTTTGAAAATAATGATCAATAAATTTTCTGAGAAAAATCATATATATTTTATATGACAGCCACCATAAAAGTTGGCCATTATTTATAAATATAGAATACGTGAATATAATAAAAATGGAATATATTCTGTAACATATAAGCAAACACATTTACACTAATTACCTTATTTTTCTGTATTATAGTTAGCATACAACAAAAATAGTTCTAAGCATAGTACATGAACTAACTTATCAAAATTTACATCATAATTTAATTTGAGTTTTAGACATTTTTAGTTATTGATATTTGAGGTGGTATATAGACATACGCTTATTACTTAAGGTTCTTTCTTAATATTTAAGTAAATGGAAACATTTTCATTCTCTTGAAATATTAGAAATTTTTTACTGGGCTACTATTTTAAATCACAGAACAAAATAAAAATATAAATGTATTTCATTGTAGAAACACATAACTTTCTTAAAATTATAGGTCATTATATTTCCTATCTTTGGAGAATAAATATATATTTTTCTTATAACTGTTCCAGCTATTGACATAAGAGGAATAATAAATGAAATGTTGGTATCATTCAGTACTTATCAAGGTTGATAACCTAAAATCATATCTGCTTTGGCTAATATTTATATCTACTTATTTTTCGTGAATACCTGATATTGACATTTTCTATCATATATTTTTACCAACCTAATAACATCATGATATACTGAAATGTCTTACTATATAATACATGATTTTAGTCTTAAATATTCTTGTTATGCATATAATGTATATCCTAAGCGTCATACATGTATACCTTAAGTAGGCATCACTTTTAGTGATCACTTAGTTCTAAACATAAATTTAGACATGGACCTGGAATTTGAACATACATTTCAAAGCCAATTTATATAAAAGTAATTATATTTCGTAGATCCCAAAATTATATTCTCTCTTCATTGTTCTATATTATGTAGAGGCAAAATTTCACCACCTCAAATTTTAATTGTGGCAAAAGGTTAATTTCAGAAAAGGACCCTGAAGGCAGAAAGGAAATTATCTTTGAGGAGATATTTGCATGTAAACATCTCCCTTTTGTAAGTCTCCCAAAAGATCTAATCTCCTTATCAGAATTTAACTCTGTATGCATTTTTTTACTTTGCATTCTTTCCTAACTTTCCTAATT
This sequence comes from Crocidura indochinensis, assembly GCA_004027635.1. Lineage (NCBI taxonomy): Eukaryota > Metazoa > Chordata > Mammalia > Eulipotyphla > Soricidae > Crocidura > Crocidura indochinensis. The sequence goes on along the minus strand of PVKC010008054.1, from coordinate 3,121 downwards.
TATTTGGATCATCTCTGGCCATTTTGCTTTTGGAATGCCTCTACTGTAGGGAAATAAACTATCCTTACTGAACAATGCTTCTGGATCCATAGAAATTTCTGTTTAACTAGAGTTCTCCCATACATGTGGGAAGCTTGCATGTTATTAATAAATATCTCCTTAATTTTCCTTTATATAATACTTGGCTTTATATTCAGATTATGAAGAACTAAGAGGGGTGAAGAATAATCTATTTGTGCTGTGAGATGGCCGTGGAAATCCATGCACACAGACCAGCCACACACATAAGCATGTTCAGAAAGCCTTTTTCTTTCAACTCCTCAAATCATACCTGTTAGTAAATTTTATTGATTCTGGAACAAATATATGTTGAATCTTCCTAGTTTTACCTCTATTTCTATATGTATAGGTGAGGTTCTAACATCCTTTTTATTGTCCTGTATTAAATTTATAAAACAGCACAATATATCTCACTTCATTTGCCAGCCACAGAACCACTCTCATGACTTTGGTTTCACTTATTCTGTTCACACTTCAGCCAAAATAATTTTTCAAAAACCCATTTACTATATCAAATACACATTAGTGTGTTTTTGTCATCCCCTGGGGTCTGTAGGAGCAGACAATTCCAAAATGTCAGTGGCTTAACCAAATAAAATATTACTATCCATTAAAATTATATGTTTAATAGGATCTGCAGGGGATATCTGCTTTTAAGTGTCACTAGCGTGTTCAAGTGTATGGATCTTCCTTGATCACTGGATCACTGCATACATAGCAGGATGGAATGAAAGTATGGGCTTATAAGTATTCTTCTGGATGTGAAGTCAGGTACTTCCACTTATATTTAACTGACCAGAGCAATTCTCAGCCACTCCTAACTTCAAATGGGGCAGAAAAGTGTAACTTTTCCAAATGCCTAGGAAAAAAATTCAGAGTATTTGTAGAAGCAGTAAAGACTACTAGAACTTTGCACTATTGCTTGGATACAATCTATATGCTTGCACAGACACCTCTAATGGCTTATCCACTCTCAACAGCTTCCTTCTCTCTCTTCACATCCTGAAGCCCTTATAATTCTATTATTCTCTCAGTCCCTTAAATATACACAGATACACAAATCATTCATACACATGCTCACAGTCTGATGAATTCCTGCTGCTTGTAATTTTTCAGTTTTACTCTTACTCCCCACTTCATTTCTGGTGCAATATATAATTCTAACTTCTAGATAATTGATAATTCTTGTACTATTGAGACATCTAGGAATTTTTTTTATAGGTTTTATATTCTAGGGCCACTTTACATTTGAATGTGCATAGGTAACATTTTTAGTAAGAGTATTTTGTTTAAATTTGGGTAATTTCAAAATCTGAAATAGATTTGTGGAAGTCAAACAGTGTAAGAGGTCAAGATATGATGACTCATACAAGCTTTATCTAAGTCAAAAATATAGAAGGAAAATAGTCTCTCAATCAACATTCTTTCACCCTTCCTTTCTCTCTCTCTCTCTATAAATTAATATATAATTCTATAAAACTTTTATATTCATAAAGCTATAAAATAAGACAAAGAATGAACTTCAGAAGAACAAAGCAATTTTGTTTCTCTTCTGATATGTCTCTGGCAACTATTTTGGCATGTCATTGTCTTTCATCAGTTATATACCCACTTAGCAAATTTACTGAATATCAAGGAAGACTCTAATGCTGAATATGCAAAATTATTCTTAATATTTCTATTGCACTTGGGATAAAATCCAAATTCTCCTTTCGTGTCACTCTCAAAAATTGTCCTAGATAGTACTTAATAAAAATGGACAAATATGATCCAAGTTCTTCTCTCTCATGCCTGAGAAAGGAAGCTGAAAATAAATCAATGCAGAGATATAATAAATCTAGAGGTCTAGGCTTATCTAGAGATAAGTCATATGAAGTTAACCAAGTTGTTGGAAATTGCAAGGAAGAAGGAAAGTGGGGTGCCTATTTTTAATAGGAAAATCACAGGGATATCTAAGTAGTCATCACTCTATAGTTGGAAAAGCCATCTATGGAGAAACCTTTGAAGATGGAGAAGAGAATTTAGTCATTGGAAATGAAACATCAAGTGACCAGTAAAAGGGGCTGTGCATATATATTCACAAAGCAAGAAAGATAGTGTACAGAAATAGAGTTAAAAAAAGGTATCCATGAAGTGCTTATGAGCCACAAAGGTTTGTTGTAAGGGCCAAGGGTGTGGTGATGCTTGGATCCTATAATGCTGGGGGCCTCCAGAACCATATCTACTACTGTTTGGTCATCTCCTGTATTGTATCCTAGATTCTTGGGGGATTGCAGGAAATAATGGGATATTCAAGACAGAACCTAGGTATATTTTATTCTAGGCATTTGTGCTACTGCTTTATTATTTCTCACACAGGAAAGTGTTTTTGAAATAGGTCAACTGGTCCCAAATGAATTAAGAGTTAAATCCCAAGTTCAAAGCAGTAGCTCTATTGGGAATTCTCATTAATCTAATTCTTCCCTCCAAAGCCTAAGAACAAATTTAATACTGGATTATGAATCTAAAAGAGTTATATATATGACAGAGTATGTAATATTGGGCCAGCCAGGAAAAAAATTGTTGACCATTGCAGCTTCCTCCAGTGTACAACACCACCAATTTGTCCCACTCACCTCCATTTCTCAAAGTGTGCTTCTCTGTTACTTTATTTCTTATTTACTTTCTTTTTTTTATATAAACTCCTTATGACTATGCAGAAAATAGGATTACTTTAATGATGTGAGTGCATATACTTCCAACTTGCTGGTTTCGTGCCAAGAAACCTCTTTCTTAATTCAACACCGTATCTCTTAATTGATTAATCCTCAAACAATGGAACTTGATCTTTTTTTTATTTTTGAAGGTAACATAAGACAAGTTCAAATATTTTTTAAAAATATATGGAGATGTTGTTTCTTCTACTTAAGCATCATGAGAATTCTGCTTTTTACTTTTAGAGATGACATCTCCTGTTGAACTGCTGAGATCTGTGTTGCATATGTAAACATTTCTAATCTTATCATGATTTGGAATTTCTATGTATAAACATTTCTGGACCCACCCTGATCCTACCCTGATC
>PVKC010008053.1:15173-28767 GCA_004027635.1 Crocidura indochinensis | reverse complement strand
GGCCAGCAAGCAGGGGACCTGTGTGTCGCATGTTGGGTCCCATCTTGCCGCTAGTTCTTAGTGTAGAGGACGCAGCACACCCTTAACATCACTGCAGGATTTTGACCCTCACTCAAAATGGCAAAATGCAGTATATGTTTAATAGATTATTGTTAAAATTACATGCTTTTGCGTGAGTGCTTGTTTTGGCAGGTCACTGTGTGGTGTGGCTTTCTGACTCTCACAGTTTAAAATTTTGGCTCTTTGTGTCAAGCTTGTTCACCACCTCTGTTATTGACAGTTGAATATAGGCATATATTTTGACACCAATCCCACCAAGAGTGTTAACAGTGTTAACTCCTTTCACCAGTGTTACCATATTTTATTAGTCCCTAACCCAAACCTGCCTGTCCCCTTGACAGGTGCATTACACATTTTTATTGAAATAACACTTCTCACTATAGTTTCCATGTTTTTGTTTTATGCTGGTAATTCTACATCATCACCCTCACCATCAAAAAGTCAATAACCTCAACTACTGTCCCTTCTTCATCAGATAAACTTTCTTTAAGGGAGGGAAGGATAGAATCTTTGTGTTTTTTCAAGGTGAAAGGAAATTATTTAATAAGGTAGAGAACATTATTGGTAATTCGGCTATTCACTTGGTAATTCAGATCGGCAGTTCAGGTAACTTCCAGTGCATTTGGGTGAAAACTATATATTTTGACATGAGATCTAACCCCCCCCAAATGAGAATCTTAGAAAAAATTTAGGAAGAAGTAATTTTCCAAGGAATACATTGATTTAAACAGCATTGAAAACTAGTTATGATCACTTTAGCTTCTTCATATTTGCCCAAGCTTTGAATATATTTTTATAGTTTAATATTTTTCAGAAGTTTGCTGTACTTGAATTACACAACATTTTGTAGTATGTCAACGCTGAATTTTATTGTGCACAACTTTTCTTAACAACAAATCTCTATATTTTCTATTAATTACTTCTAATTGGTAAACAATATATGTTATAACATTAGCAAAAAGTAACCAAGTGTTTAATAAAAGGAACTTTTTCTTGAATATAGTTTATTTTTTTGCTGAACATAACTAAAGAATAATATTAGCAAAAATATAATTCTGTCAAGATAACAAGGCAACAGAAATACCACAGAAAAAGTGAATGCTAGAGTTTCACTGCTCTTCCTTTAAAATACTATATTAAATAAAAATAAAAATTTTATATAAAATTTATTAATTAAAGCACTGTGATTTTGAAAGTCATTCATGCTTGAGTTAAATGCATAGTGTTCCAATATCAATCCCACCACTATTGTCAACTTCTTTCTACTAATATTATCAGTTTTCCTCCCACCCTTCAGCCTATTTATATGTACTATTTTCAGTTTTATAGCATTATGTTCAATAATTTGTCACATCTGCACATGTATATGTATATAGAAAATATTTATTTTTTTAAAATAATATCTATTTAAGCACCTTGATTACACATGATTGTGATTAGGCTTCAATCATGTAAAGAACACCCCCCTTCACCAATGCGACATTCCCACCATCAAATTCCAAATCTTCCTCTACCCCACCCCACCCCCACCTGTACTCTTGACAGGCTTTCCAGTTCCCTCATTCATGTCATGTCATTCATATCATGGTTATGATAGTTCTTTAGTTTACACAAGGTACACATATTTAGCACAGAGGACTGATATCCTTATGTAGTGGACTGTTATATCCATCTTTCATCCTCATAGTGACAATGAAATGACACCCATAATTAAATAAAACAATGCTTCATTCACAAATATCAGAAAGCCAAGGGTTGAAATTGAAGCAACCCCAAAATACAGAGGTCTGGAAGGATAGCAGTCTTTCTGATGCATTTCTGTGCCATTCTTCATGGTGCTTAGGTGCTATTTCAGTATAATGTTTTGTTATCTTTCCCAGTGGTACTTGGGGATTCATGCTGTGACGGGGTTTGAACCTACACTTCTTAAACGGAGGACATACATTGATCTTTTAAGATATGATTCTAGTTTGAAAGGATAGTGTGTTCTTAGATGTAGTTCAGAACTTCTCTTAGAGTTGGTTTAGATGAAGCAATTATCTTCAGTTCTTGTTTTTCTGAAAAATTTTTATCTCTTCCTCAAAAATATGTAGAAAAATATGTAGATAAAGTACTATAAGTTTAAGGTTTTCTTTGCTCAGTACTTTGAATTTTTGAAGGAATCATTCCATTCCCTTTTTGCCTGTAGGATTGAGTTTTATATGAGAAATATGTTGAGAATTTTATGCTGTTTCTTTTTAAGCTGAGTTTTTGTTGTTATCTTGTTGTTTTAAATTACTTATTTATTTTTGGTTTTTGGGCCACAACCGGTGATGCTCAGGTCCTGGCTTGGAGGAGCATATGGGACACTGGAAGATCAAACTACCGTCTGTACTCCATTAGAGCATGTAAGGCAAATGTCCTACCACTTGCACTACCGCTCCAGCCCCCACTTTAAATAATCTTTACCTATATCTTTCTCATGCTATTTTTACTACAGTTTGGCTTGGATTTGTTCTTGTCATATTCACTTTGGTTGGCTTTCTATAGAACTCTTGTATCTAAGAACCTCAGAGTAGTGAAATTCTCAGCTATTACCCTTTTTCTTCTGATATTCTTAGGACATCCTCAGATGTTAATATTCTTCTTGTTGTTAACTGTTAATTAAAACATCTGTAATTTTTAAAATTACCCTTTCTATTACCTCTCCTTTATTTAATTTTTTGGTAGAATTGGGCTCTACTGTGAGGTCATTGATTTCACAGCAAGCGATTTAAGTGTGTGTGAGTGGAGAAGCATAAGTACAATTTATATTATTATATGGTTTAAGGTGTTGCTGGGGCCCACAGAGATAGCAAGGGTCAGTTTGCTAGGTCCCAGCTATAGGGAAGTAAACTTTTCAATCCAAAAATTTTTGGAGCTTAAGTCTGAGAATGAATGAGCAGAGGGTCTCAGTTGTGGATATAAGACTAAAGAGAGAATGATCAGAGAGTTTGGAGTGTGGATGTGTGTAATGAAGTTTAACCACTGTCATCAATTATTATAATCAACGTGATTCCCAATTATCACAACAATGAAAGTATGTGTAAATACAGTTGATATGTGCATCTTAGGTGAACTCCTCAACTAAGTATGAGAGAAATCACCACCAATTGTGTAACACCCAGTCACTGAAACAACAAAGAGAAAGGGAAGCATTTAAGTTCTCCAATATAAAAGCTGTAACCACTTAATCACATAGAGGTAAAAAGACCAATGATAAAGCAATAAACGTAAAAAAGGATCTGGAGGGATATTACAGTTTGTAGATGGCTTGTCTTGCATATGATTTAATCCCCAGCATTGCATATGTTCCTTTGAAAACTTCCAGGAGTGTTACTTGAATGCAGAGGTAGGGGTAAAGCTTAAGCACTGCTGGATGTGGTGATGCCCTACCCACCCCCAAATGTGAAAAAGTGTAAGATATTTTTAAAAGACAAAAATTAAAATTTTGGGGTCAAATCATTGGAGCAAGTGGTAGGGTGTCTTTCTTGCATGTGCTAGCCTAGGACAGATCGTGTTTCGATTCCCAGTGTCCCATATGGTTCCCCAAGCCAGGAGCAATTTCTGAGTACAGAGCCAGGAATGTCCTCTGAGCATCATTGGGTGTGGTCCAAAAACCAAAAAAAAATTTGAATTTCTAATGTATTTTCAACATTTGAGGTAATAACTGTCCTAGGTAAGAAAACAGCATAGTAGACCCTGTGAAAAATACAGAGTAAGTGAAAAGAATACTAGTGAGCTACAGACAATATCAAGTTGTCTAATATATGCTAATGAAGTCAAAGAAATAAAGAACTGCTAAAGCAAATTTACTTGAAAATATAAAACAAAAAATATCTATATTTTCTTTGTATGTTTACATCCTTAATAGTTATAACTCTTAGCGTTTAGTTTTTCACTTGTCTTTTCAGAGCCTATTGTTTATTTTTTATTTCGTTTTAATTTTTAAATAATTAGAAGGGGGATATATGAGGTAAATTGAGGCCTTTGATATAGTTCCCAATTGTATCTTAAGTATTTTCTGTTGGTCTCATTTTCCCATTGCTTTTAATCTGGATTTTCCCAATCCCTCTTGAGAAGGGCTTTTGTGGATCTCAATAAAGGGGAGGCCGGAGAGCTTAAGAGAGAACCCATCTAGGCTTGTAGTTCCATGTGGTGAAGTGACTGACTTGTGGATGAACAGCTTGAAGTGGGAATTTTTTTGCCTGCTATAATCTTCATATCTCTGTGGATTACTTATTGCGGGGAATTACTATCAGATAAGCTTCTATCTTCCCTAGATAGTAGGTATAGGATATCCCTTTCCCTTCTGGGAATTGTGGGATAACTATACTTTAACCCAACTTCCAAAGAATGGCTCATTACACATATCTATGCAAGCAGTCATCAAAGGAAAAAAGGCCCACATAAATAACTTGCTGGCACAATGTAAGAAACTGAAAAATGCCCAAGAAAAGGATCACAAAACAGGCAGTATAAAGGAAATAATAGATCTTAGAGCAGAAATCAATGACCTGGAACCCCTCCCTCCAAAGGAACAATGGAACCAAGAGCCATCTCTGAACAATAAACAAGATTGATAACAACTAGCAAAACTCAAAATGAAAGAGAACTCAAATAAACTGAATCAGAAACAAAATGGCGGGGGGGGGGACCAAATGAAGGATCACCATAACAGACATGACAGAAATTCAAAGGATCATCAAAAATTATTTTGAAAACTCTTGTGCAACAAAATAAGAGAACCTAGAAGATGAAAGCAAATTTGTATACTCGTATTACCAAGATGATTGAAAATGCCTGAACGGAACTATCATTATTGAGGAAATTGAAATGGTAATTAAAACTCTTCCCTCAAACAAAATCTTAGACTCAAATGGATTCATTACTGAATTCTTTCAAACCTTTAAAGGGAACCTACTGTCAATTTTTTCAGGTTCTTTCAGGAAAATTGAAGAAACAGAAACACTTCCACATAGTTTCTATGAAGCAAACATCACATTGATGTCAATAGCAGACAGAGACACCACAATAAAGAAAATTATAAACTGATATCCTTGATGAATACAGATGCAAAGACCTAGCAAATAGAATACAACAATTAGTCAAAAAGATCATACACTATGAATAAGTAGGATTCATATTGGGTATACAAGCATGGTTTAATTTATGCAAATAAATTAATATAACACACCATTTCAATAAAAGAAAAGTAAAATCATATGAGCAGATCAATAGACACAGAGAAATCATTGGACAAAATTCAGCACCTGTTTGTTTATGATTAAAACTCAACAAAATGAGTTAAATGAACTTTCCAGAATATAGATAAATCAATTTACCACAAGCCATGACAAACATACTCAATGGGAAAAAACAAAAAGCTTAACCTCTAAGATCAGACACAAGACAAGTTTGTCGACTATCATCACTTCTACTCAATATAGAACTGGAAGTACTTGTCAACTTGCCATAGCAATTAGTCAAGAAAAATAATTGGGGTCATCCAGATAAGAAAGGAAGAATTTGGGGCCAGAGAGATAGCATGGAGGTAAGGTGTTTGCCTTTCATGCAGAAGGTCATTGGTTCAAATTCCAGCATCCTATATAGAACCCCGAGTCTGCCAGGAGTGATTTCTGAGCATAAAGCCAGGAGTAATCCCTGAGAGTTGCCAAGTGTGACCCCAAAACAAACAAACAAACAAAAAACAAAAAAGAAAGAAAGAATTTATGCTCTCACTATTTGCAGATGACATGATACTCTACTTAAAGAATTCTAAAGACTCTACTAAAAACTTCTAAGAAGAAATTTCTATAAGAAATTTTTTCATAAAGTAACAGGCTACAAAATTAACATGTGAATTTCTATGGCCTGCTTGCATACAAATAATGAAAGAGATATTTAAAAATAGCATTCAAAATTGTGCCTCGGAAAATTTAGTAAGTACTTTGGAGTCAACTTAAATAAGAGGTGAAAATCCTACACAAGAAAAACTACACAACCTTACTTCAAGAAATAAAAGAGGACACAGGAAAATGGACACACATACCCTGATAATAGATTGGGAAGATAAACATAATTAAAATAGCAATATCTCAAAACATTTTACTGATTCAATGCAATTTTTATAAGTATACATATGGCAGTTTTCAAAGAAGTAGATCAAGCACTTCTGAAATTCATATGGAATAATACACCTCCACAAACAGCTAAAGTAATTCTTGGATGAAAGAAGATGGGAAGCACCATTTTCCTCAACTTTAAACTCTACTACAAAGTAGTAGTACTTAAACAGCATGAAAAAAAGACAGACCTAGGAATAAGTCCTGAGAGTTATCTACCCATAAGTGCTTAGTTAATTTTTGATAAAGGAGCAAAATATATAAAGTAGAGCAAGAAAAACCTCTTAAACAAGTAATGTGAGGAAAGCTGGACAGCTATGTGTAAGAAAATAAACTCAGATCTCTTTCTAACAACATGCAAAAAGGTCACATAAAAATGTATTGAAAATCAAGATATCAGACATAAAATCAAAAAGTACCGAGGAAAATACAGGATGAACTTCCCATGACTTGAAAGCTAAAGTTTTCTCCATGGGAAAAATACTGTTGACCTAGTAACTAGAAGTAAAGATAAGCAAATGGACTGTAATAAGAAAGTTTTGCACCCCAATAATGGAATGATAATGAGGATACAAAAATTGCTCAATGGAATGGGAAAATTATTTATTCATTAACCATCTGATAAGATAGTTAATATAAAAATATGTAAGGTACTGTAGATCTTTACAGGAAGGAAACATCCAACCCCATCAAAAATGGGGAGAATAAATGAATAGACACATCTCAAAACAGAAACACAGATTACTGAAAGGCACATGAAAAAATGCTCCATATTGTTGCAGATCAGCCCTGGATGGGGCTGGATGATGGTGGAATGAAGGATGAGGCCTTTCTCCTCCAGCTCGGACCACATGTCTGCCATCTGTTCAGTCGGTGGGGCTGTGGGTTCAAGATATCGGCAGGTAGAAAATTCACTGACAGTCACGCTTCAGGAGATATCAGCTTTATTCGTTGAATAAAGCTGAAGAAAAAGCCCCAGCCTTCCTCAGACTCTTGCTTATATAGACAAGAATCAGGTACCACCCTAGGGTGGGAGCCAAATATCAAGTAAGGAACAATCCAATTATCACTGGGTCACACCCTAGGGTGGGTACAATAATTGATTAGGGTAGGATCAGTAAGATAATAATCTTATGGAAATGTTTTCATCCACATCATTAATCACCAGGGAGATACAAAACACAACATGTTTTCATTTCATATCACAGAGATTGGCACTCATTAGTAAGAACAACAACAATCAGAGGTGGTGCAGGTGTCAGGACAGAGATACTCTTATTTAGTGCTATTTGGAATGTAGACAGGTACAACCTTTTAAAAAACAATATAGACTTGACATCGATTTACTCAAAAGTGTCTTTTCTTAACACTGAGAAGATTTAAACAACAACAACGACTTGTGTACTGGACAGGGCTTTCTGTATTGCCCGTTAATTGTGAGATGAAATTATAAGCCGATCCACACCGTCCTGACTTCAATGTGGAATGTACAGATTTCAGGACCTTTAATGCAGAGGCGTGAGATCAACAACAGAGACTGTGAAAGGTATAACTGTATGGGCACTGCAGACGATGACCGGGATTGGACAAACTGGTTTGTCTGGTGCCTAGAAATGGTCTTCTGTCAGGAAATTTCAGGGGTAGGGTCTCCTTGTACTTAGGCCAAAGTTTTTCTTTTCCATGACCTCCATACTTTGGTGGGTCCATGCAAATGATACTTACCACACTAACATATTCCTTTTACCAGACTTGACTGCCCATCCTTATCCATTATGTTTCAGTAACTATTATTAGTAACCATAATTTAGTCTTTGATCTAAAAGTTTGGCAGAATTGTATTCCTTTTCTTAGTTAAATATATAATGCTTAATGTATATGTATTGCATATATAACATGAATATATTGCATATATGTGTATGTATATACTACAACTTCTCTATAATGTTTCTGTACTTCCTTATTAAAAGAAATTAAATAAAAAGAAATAAATTAGTTATCATAAAAAAACAATATAGACTTTGCTCAAAAAACTTAAAATTGAGATTCCAATTGACTGCAATACATCTAGAGAATATATCCTAGTGGCACTACTAAGGTGGTGGTGTTCATTTCTTTGAGTTTTTGTACTATATCTTTTCTTTTTCTTCTGGCTCATCATGCCTCATTTGACAGTTCAGCTGTGAATCTGATGGATAGTTAAAAGTTTTTTTATTAACCATTATGATTATTATTCATAGGTTATTCATAGGTTTAGACAAGCAGTGTTTCAGGACCAATCCCATCACAAATATTAGCCTTTCTCAAGTAATGTTCCCAGAGTCTATCTTATGCCACCAAAATTCACCCCAGCCTGTCAGTACAAAAGGCTTGTTTTTAGTTTTGAATGTTAAATTTTGGGTCTTAACATGGTGTCCCTATCCATGAAGTATCCTGCCATAAGACCAACTAGATCAAACAGGCATTCTAAGTTGTAAAACAACAACAATAACAACAACAACAAACTTCGGGTCTCATGATTTAACTGTCGTTAACTCTGTTTTGTTGTTGTTGTTGTTGTTGTTTGCTTTTTTGGCCACACTTGGAAGTGCTCAGGGGTTACTGACATGGATTTTTAGTTCTGTCCTTTCTTAACACCATCATGTACCTGAGACCCCATAGTCTCTGTCCCTAATCCTTTCATATTTGTCTTTCTCTCCCACTCAATTTCTTTCATTCTTCTTGCTAGAGTATTCTTGAAACTCATTATTTAAACCATTGCATTTTTTCATTTAAACCATTGCATTTCTTCATAAAATGGTTTAAATGGTGTTTTAGTTATTCTAAACAACACATATGAGGGATATAATTCTGTATTTATCCTTCTTTTTCTGTCTCAATTCATTTAACACAATATCTTCCAGTTCCATACATTTTTGCTGAAACTGCAGTGTTTCATTTTTCCTTATAGCTATGTAGTATTCACATCTTCACAATTATCTTGTCTGTCTTTGAACATCTAGGCTGATGTCCAACTCTTAGCTATTTGTACTGAATGCTGAAATGAATAGCAGTGTGCATTCATCCTTTTGAATGTTTATGTTTATGTCTTGGAAATAGATAATTCAAAGTAGGTTGCTGGGTCATATGGGAATTTGGATCTTATACATGCTTTCTCTACATCAAGAGATATAAAATTTCCTTTTACTGATGTGGTGTATGATTTTGACTAATTTGCATATATAGAATGATCCTTGCACCCACAGGATGAAACCCACTGGATCATGATGTATATAATTTTTTTATGTTCTGTTGGATTAAATTTATTAGCCATTGTGGAAGATTTTGCATCAATTTTCTTTGGTGAGATTTTTCATTCTTGGTCATACCTCGGTCAACTTTGGGAACCAGCTAGTATTAACTTTATAGGAAGAGTTCCCATCTCAGATATTTTAGAAGAGTTTGGTTGCAATTTTTCTATGAATATTTATTAAAACTCACCTATAAATCAATCTGGTTCTAGACTTTTATTCTTGGGAAGATTCTTTTTTTTTTTTTTTTTTTTTTGGTTTTTGGGTCACACCCGGCAGTGCTCAGGAGTTACTCCTGGCTCCATGCTCAGAAATTGCTCCTGGCAGGCACGGGGGACCATATGGGGCACTGGGATACGAACCGATGACCTTTTGCATGAAAGGCAAACCCTTTACCTCCATGCTATCTCCCGGGCCCCCATTGGGAAGATTCTTAACTACTGTTTCAATTTCCTTGCTTGTGATTGGCTGGTTTAGGCTATCTACTACCTCATTCAGTTTTGGGAGATTATATGTTTCTAGATATCTGTTCATTTTTCTAGGTTCTTTAGTTTAACAGATTACTCATAAAAGTTGCTCATAAAAGGTTCTGATAATGTTTTGAATTTCTGGGAGTTCTGTTGCAATTTCTCTTCTTTCATTTCTGGTTTGATTTATTGGAACACTTTTCCTCTTTTTTTTTTTTTTTTCTTGTTGCTCTTGCTCTTCTGGCTCCATTCTTTCTGGGTGGGACTGCTCACCTCTGATGAAGAAGAGCTTTTAGGGAACAATGGGAGAGAGGGTCAAATTCCCAGGCCGCTGACAGCAGAGAGAAGGACCAAGACATCTGTCGTGTTTCAGGTCACACAGCAGAAACCAGCTTTACTGTCTGTGGGCAGGACTGCTCCCATCTGATGAAAAAGAGCCCTCGGGAACAATGGCAGAGATGATCAAAATCCCAGGCCGGAGGACAGCAGAGAGAAGGCCGAAGATGTCTGCCATGTTTCTTTCTCTTATATTTGTTCATTAAGTACTTTACATTTTCTTCCTTCCTTGTCTCTCTTTTCTTTTATTTTTTTACTTAATTATCAGGCTGCCTTATCATTTGTCTTTAAGTTCTTCTATAGAGTTTCCTACCTGTGCAATTTCTGCCTCTATTGCTTGCTAACATGTTCTTGACTTCCTTCAATTCCAGTTGTATAGATTTTTATGATCTTCTGAAAGAGTTCTTAGTATTGGGTGAATTGGTCATCTATTGATTGCTTCATTTTTCTGGGTACTGCCTCCTTGATTTCTGATGCTAAAGGATTAAGTATTTATTTTTAAGTTCTCATTGAATAGACTCAAGCTTTTGGATGCACTTGGAGATTTGCCTCAGTTTTTCTCCCTACCTGCAGTTGCAGTTGACTTCCTTAGTTTCCCGTTATTCTTTGCAATTTTTTTTTTTTGGTTTAAATGGTGGAGTTTCATGTTTCCCATTACTTAAGAATGTGATCTGGGATGAGAGGGGAGAGATGTCAGGTCTAGTGACTTTTGCACCTACAACCTTGAAAGGGGAACTGTGCTTGGGGCTTCTGGGGCATACACGCTCCCTTTCCAGATTTTTAAAACTTTTTTCTTTATTTCAGAACTTTTAAATTAATCGAATCATAAATGAATTGCTAAGATATTTGTGATTGAGGCATGCAAAGAATTTTCTCCAGTGTCAATTATCCTAACTTATCCTCTACTCCCGTGGCAAGACTTCTACTGAGGATTAGTTCTCTTACTCTTCATTATTTTGCCTTTGGACGTTTCGGATATTACCTTATGAAGTTTCTTATATCCCACAGATGAGAGAGAATCATTCTGAATCTGTTTATTTAATATCTTTAAATTCCACTCTAGTGTGTCTGGACCTATGTTAAATGGAGTGTTCTGATTGGTATATTAATTGAAAGAGACCCAAATTTCTATGCAGGGTTTCACAAAAAAAGACCTGGTTAGAATTGATATCTAGCATTCAAGTTTACTTTGTTTAAGAAATTGATTTTATATTTTAGAGTAGAGTCATTGCAAAATGAGAAACAAGTTGTCTATTTTCTCCAGACTATTTCCCCTTCCAGAGCATAACCTTCCCTCTATCACTTTCTATTCCTGAGTAATACTTTAATTGAACTGATGAACCTATACAAATTAGTTGCTTATTAACCAATATTCATAGTCAAATTAGGATTAGTTATTAGTTTGCCTATTAAATAACTTTTTCATATATATAATAACAAAGCTTTATCATTATGGTGTCATATTTTTCTGCCCCCAAAACTCCATATTCTATGAATTTACCCCTTCCTCTTTTTAACTTCTGTCAACTACTGTTATTTTGACAGTCCCAATAGTTTTGCCTTTTCTAGAATTTCAGAGTTAAAGTCACATAAAATTTAGTTTTTTAGTCAATCTTTTAAACTAACCAAATTCACATAAAGTTCCTCTTTGTCTTTATTTGAATTAATAATCTATTTTTAAAAAATATAATTTTGTCTGGTGGTTCCATAGTTTTTTTAATTCAATGAAATAAACAATTCTGAGTAAAACTGCTATAAATATCTATGTATAAATTTTTTGTCTATTTAAACTTTCAGTTCTTTTCAATAAATATCAAGGATTCTGATATATTAATTTTCAGTTATTTTAAAGAAAGATTTAAACCTTTTTGCAACTGGTAACAAATTATTAAAACATTTCTGTTGTTTCTCTGTTGTATTATCTTTGCTTTTTGGTAAATATTAGTTGACTATGTCTGCCTAAATTGGTTTTTTTTGCTTTAGTATGGTCCATCAATTTATTTGTCTATTCTTTCTTTCCACTTGTACTATACTTTCTTGCTTACTATAGTTTTATATTATATTTTGAAATAAAGTTATGGTGATCCTTCAACTTCATTTTTCTATTTAAATGTGGTGTCTATTATTCTGGGACTATGTCTCAACATATAATTTAAAACTAATCATATTCCAAAAGTTTCAGAAATCTTTATAGATCATAATGATTCCATAGATTATGTTAAGAAAAATTAATATCCTTCTATCCATGAACACGCAATATCTGTTATTGGTTATTTTTAATCATAGTTTTGTCAGTTTCCACAAATAAATCTTATAATGTGTTTTTGTCACTTTTGTTGGCTCCTAATTTTGTGAATTATTTCCTTATGGGCTTACAAGAAAACTTATTTTTTGATTTTTGGACCATACCCAGCCAATGCTCAGGGGTTACTTACTGGCTCTGTGCTCAGGAATCATTCGTGGCTTGGTGGGATATGGAATGCCAGGGATAGAATCCAGTTGGCCACATGCAAGGCAAATACCCTACATGCTGTGCTATTACTCTGGCCCTTTTGTGTGAGATCATATTTGTTTGTACTTAAATGTTGGTTACTAAGAAGCTGTAGAGTAGCGCTATCTCTTGTTTTCAATGGGCCTTTTGAAGTACCTTAGTTTATTTACTTTTGAATAATATTTAATTCAAATTACTCTGAAACATAAAAGCTGTTCATGATTGAGCTTCACTTATATAATATTACAACTCTAATACCTATACCAGTGTGCATTTTCCACCACTAATGTCCCATTTCTCTCCCACCCTCCTCTCCCAGCTGCCTCTATAGCAGGCACTTCTTTTTCTTTACTTCCACTTTCCTTCTCTCCCTTTTTTCAATTTAGGCACTGTTTACTTCAGTTTAATATAAAGAGTATCAGGTTTAATTATGCCAATTAGCTTAGGGATAAAGTTTAGTTTTTCACTTGTAGTGTTTATAATTAATTATAAGTAGTACTAATTCTAGTTTCCTCAATTCTCTTTACTTCACAATATTATCTCTCACAGATTTCTTTTTTCTTCACTCCAAAATAAAAGGTTCAAAGTGATAGCACAGTTTGAATTACTTGCCTTACACACAGCCAGCCATTGTTTGATCACACATATGTGGTACCAAAGCATCAAGAATGATCCCTAAGAGCGGAACCAAGAGTAAATCCCGAGAACAATTGAGTGTGGTAAAGTCTACACAAAAAAAAAAAAAAAAAAAAAAAAAAAAAAAAAAAAAAAAAAAAAAAAAAAAAAAAAAAAAAAAAAAAAAAAAAAAAA
>PVKC010008053.1:0-15073 GCA_004027635.1 Crocidura indochinensis | reverse complement strand
TTGAACTGAGAATTGAACCATCATGCCTGCGTGACTGGGTATGACCACTAATGACCTTGGGGACTCCTGGACACTGCTTAGGAATTCCCACCCCTCCAAACCCTCAAAACTTAAAAATGCAAATTTTATGATCCCCTTATTTGAGTCTTTCATAAATATTGAATGATTTATAATAATTTAAAATATTTTATCCATGTAGTCTTTCTACTTTAATTTTATTTTTTTATTTTTTTGTTTTTGTTTTTTGGGCCACACCCATTTGATGCTCAGGGGTTATTCCTGGCTAAGCACTCAGAAATTGCTCCTGGCTTGGGGGGATCAAACCAAGGTCCTTCCTTGGCTAGTGCTTACCTCTAGCACCACCTCACTGGCACAATCTTTCTACTTTTAAATATAAACTTACTTTGTTTCCTGAAGAGGCAATGGTTTGTTTCATTTTTTTGAGATTCAAAATTTCAGAAAATAGGTAAGTCTTTTATTTGAGTCATAGGTGGCATTCTGTTTCTCTGGTTCCGTTTTATTTTATTGAATACTGCTCTGAGTCATCATGAAACAAATTAACATTTTCTTTTGTTATTTTAGAGATTTGTCTTAGAGAAACCTCCCTATTATTTTCACATTTGAAAAAAATACTTTTAATCCTCTCTTTCCCAACTCTAAAGCTGCTGGCTGGATTTGTATATTCAACCTCTAGTTGAAGTGCCTACCTCTAGCAATAATTTACCTTGAAGGCAGCTTCCCCACTGTGACTACTTTTGTTCTCCTAGAAACAAAATGGATAGAACACTTGAAAAATTGCAGTTCTCAGCTGCTCTCCATGTGTGAAGAGTAGTTTCTAAGCGCTCTTGCTGTAGAAATGTATAAAGATACAGTTTTTATTTTTGGCCACACCTTGCTGCACTAAGGAGTTACTCCTGGCTCTGCGCTCAGAAATAGCTCTTGGCAGTCTTGGGGGATCATTTGGAATGCCAGGTATTGCAGCCAGATCCATCAGTGGTCAGCCATGCATAAGTCAAGCGCCCTCTCCCTGTGCAATCTCTCTGCCTTCAAGATGCAGGGTTTATTGTTTGATGGAATAAAATTCAGGGTAAAACTTTCTGGTTAGATCTGAGAATCCATCCAAAATCAACACCAACGAATTGCTCCTCAGCATCATGTTAAGTACAGAACTGGAACTCTAATTCTCTAAGTTAGAAAATAAAAGAATATGATGATATTAAAATGCCATTTATCTATTTAATAAAGTTTCATATTTATGTGGTATAAAGCCTTGGTGCATCATAATGCAAAGTTTGATAGGTTTTTTATTTTTCTATATGCCTTTCTATTAAATTTTCTTATTTTATTTGGTTGTAAATTTTTTGTTTAATTTTTTTGTGAGCATGTTAGGAATTATTGAAATAACTGCATTAGATACCATATTAATTGTTAGTCCAATAGATGTTTTAAGTCCTAAAAGCAAGAGTCCTTATAATTGGTAATCACAATTGTGATTATTCTAATTCTATCCTTAATCATATTTTAGATCAGTTAGATTTTCAGTCTTAATTTTCTTAGTGGGAACATAAATGAAATGAAGCAGCAAGAAGGGTGAATAGCATAAAAAAGGAGAACTTCAACTATTTAAATTAACATATTTAAACTCCCTTCTTCTAATTGAAATGGAGTGGATTTTTGTTTGTTTGTTTTTGAGCCACACCTGGCAGCGCTCAGGGGGTTACTGCTGGCTCTGCATTCAGAAATCAATCCTGGTTGGCTCTGGGGACCATATGGAATACTGGGAATCGAGCCAGGTCTGTCTTGGGTTGGTCGCATGCAAGGCAAAAGTTGTGCTATCTCTTTGGCCCAGGGGTTAATATTTTTATGCCAACTTGATAATGAACTGATTTCCTCACTTTAAAACTATTTGGTGTTGAGTGTAGATACTCATAAAACTGTAACTGATAATGGATACTTCATCCATTTATTTATCTATTCATATTAAACTTTATTCCAAGGGTTAGAAGTCATGGGAGGAGTGAAATATCACATTCAATTCACATTCAACTGGGAGTCAAGTGTATTTTAATACGCAGTGGTCAGCAACCTGAGGCTTGTGAGCCACATGTGGCTCTTTACACTTTTAATTTGGCTCTTCTGTGTGCCCGGTGGCCGCTCCAGGAGTCAGGACTCTGCTCCTAGCCTCTGTCAGTGCGTGCCCTGCGTGGCTCTCAAAATAAATTTCAATCGTGGTTTGGGCGAGATTTGGCTCAGTTGAAAAAAAAGGTTGCCGACCACTGAGATAAAACAATAATAGTGGTTATAAGAAGGGTAAATTGACTGGTTAATTCAGTCTCAAATAAATAATTGTTCCAGTTCTTGAATTCAGAATCATTCACCTACAGAGGGAACTGTAAATACAGTGGAAGAGGTATTAAAAATACTATGTAACTGATGAATTAAAAGTGAAAATATGTTTGTGAGAACTGAGGCATCTGGAAAAATAAATTGTGGCAGCATTGGGTGCTAAGATACCATAAAGTCTTTTCTCCTCAAGCACTGGAGTCAGTGAAAAGATTTTACTCTGGCATAACAAAGGCTTCAACACAACATGCTGATTTCTCATGGTTTGGGAATGGAAATCTAAGACCAGGACAGTTTGGTTCTTGTTAAATGACCTTTCCTTTGTATGTGCATGCAGAAATCATGTATTTCTTTCTCTTCTTATAAGGGTACTTTACCCTCACATATACACCTATATATAATTGCTTCCCAAAGTTTCACCTCCTCATAGGAATTAGGAATTAGGGTTTCAACATATAGGCTTGTTTGCCTTATTTGCTTGTTAGTTTTGAGGTTATAACTGGTGATGCTCAGGAGTAACTCTGGGCCTTTAAACTCAAGAATTACACTTGTTGGTACTCAACCATATCAATTTTAGGGATCAAATCCAAGTGGGCTGTGTGCAAGGCAAGCACTCTGCCTGCTGTCCTATTGCTCAAGCTCCAAACATAGATTTGTTGGAAGAATGATTTCAGGGAGAGTTCTGACAGGATTAGCTTTATGTTCCAACACATGATAATAGCAAACAAAGAAACAAAAAAAAATCAAGAAAGAAAGCACAAACGCAATGTAAAGTACTGAAAAAATTAAAATACCTTTTTTCCCATTATTAGTTTGTTCTTTGAAACTACTCTGGGATGAATTATTAACTACGTTTTAAAATAGAAATGCAAAGAATTCCTTGTTTTGTCCAAATTGGTTCAGTTAATAGGAGGCAGAAGTAAGCTCAAGAGCTGAGAACAATTAGCTGAAGCATTTTAGTAGCTCTTGACCCTGGGAACTCCCCAAGGTACTAATTTCTATCTCCTATGAGACTTACAGGGAAGTTTACAAATACCATTAAGTTTATGAAAAAGAAAAAGATAGACTGATACACATTCAAATTCAGTGCTCATTTATACTACTGTAGGGCTGCAGGAGCTATAGATATGTTGCCACTAGTTTGTTTAAAAAATTCCATTGGCTGGGGCCTGAGCTGTGGCGCATGTGGTAAGGCGTCTGCCTGGCATACGCTAGTCTAGGACGTACCTGGGTTCGATCCCCTGGCATCCCATATGGCTCTCCAAGCCAGAAGCTATTTCTGAGTGCATATCCAGGAGTAATCCCTGAGTGTCACTGGGTGTGGTCCAAAAACTAAAAAATATCCATTGGAAATTGTACTCAGGCTTTCAGTAACCTCCTACTCTAGCACTGCTAGAATAGGACAGTGTGGATACAGCACTTGTATATGGTTCTGTTACATGAACATGGTTTTCATATGCAGGGATCCCATGTAGAAGGAGAGTGTAAATCAGGATATGAATAAGAAGGGCTCAAGAAGGGTAGCTACCACAATTGTTTTGTTATTATCGTTCATTTTTATTGAATCCAATGATTGTATTTGAGTAAATTAAATATACTTGTGACACAACTCTACTGCATGCATAGGAAAGGCTGTGTATTAATTATTGAATTCTTTTCCACTGAAAGTGGACTAAACTTCAAGAGCCCATCTCAAAACAGTCTACAGGAATTGGTATGTTGAGCCATATTAATGCTGCCTATGTTCTTTTCTTTTCTTTTTTTTTGGGGGGTCACACCCGGCAGTGCTCAGGGGTTACTCCTGGCTCCACACTCAGAAATTGCTCCTGGCAGGCACGGGGGACCATATGGGGCACCGGGATTCGAACCGATAACATTTTGCATGAAAGGCAAACGCCTTACCTCCATGCTATCTCCCGGGCCCCAATGCTGCCTATTTTCAAAGACACATTAGAAACATTTATGAAAAGCATCAATTATTAGACAAATCACCATACCTGTGTGAAGTATGGGAGCAGAAAACAATGGCTGTTGGGAAGACATGTACAAAAGTTATTTTGGCACAATCATTTGCTTTACTTTCTCTACCAGTAGGACACAGTGAGGTGACAACTAGGGACACATGAAAATTTCAGGCTAAATACCAACGATGTGGGACCGGGCGGTGGCGCTGCAGTTAAGGTGCCTGCCTTACCTCGCTAGCCTTGGATGGACCACGGTTCGATCCCCCGGTTCCCATATAGTCCCCCAGGCCAGGAGCGACTTCTGAGATCATAGCCAGGAGTAACCCCTGAGCGTCACTGGGTGTGGCCCAAAAACCAAAAAAAAAAAAAAAAAATACCAACGATGTCCCTAAGAGCTAGCAATGTCAGCATGCTTTGGTTTCTCATCTGTAAGGTACGGAGAAGTCCTTTTTTTCCTTCTGGGGTAGAAGATGAAAGCAGACATTTTTTGAAGGTTACAAAGAGACATTGCCCCAGTGCTGCCAAAAGAGAGGACAATATCCTTATTCAAAGGCCTCATATTGGGAGGAATACCCAGGAGAGACTAGTGACCCCTTTCTTTTCTTCCCATGAATCCTGCTTCCTGGCACCTTTTTCCTGTGAGATGTATCTTCACACCATCAAGACTTCAGATAAGTCACTAAGTAGACAGTGTTGTCTTGCTGGGCTTTAGAATATTTGCACAGAGTAGCCCTCAGACAATGGACATATGAAATAACCCATTTTGACAAGGGTGAATTTGTTCCAACCAAAGGGTCATCACCAGTGTCAGAGGCAGTTAACATCAGGATGCCTTTGTATCTATTTGTTATTAGTTTTCCAACACTGAACAGTAAACACATTTTACTGTTTTGCTAACCTCTCCAAAACAAATATTCTGACAACACTGTTAACCATTTTCCTGCCCTCATACTAATGATTTTGATGCTCTTTTCTTTCCTATTCTCTTTTATTTCAAATATACAGTTTAAAATCCTAGGAGCTTGCTGAGTTCAGGAACTGGAACTGGGCAAAGTTATGCTGGAAATGTTCTTTCTTGATCTTTCTATTTTCCAGAGCTAAAAATATACATTTCTCCATTCCTCTCTGTCAATTACCCTGTAATTAAGAGGGTCACTGGCTTCTCACCTGACAAATCTCTACCACTGAGCAGAGCAGAGTAAAACAGGTGGTGAAGATGGGTGATAGTAGCCAAACAAGGGGGTGGGTAATCATAGTTTTAGATGAAAGTCAGTATTGATGGGTGGACTCCTGTCCCTGAGGATGTGACACTGGGGGTCTTTTATTTTGACTTCTGAAGCCAGACACTCCATTCTGAATGTGTGAATAGACCTAGATGTTCTGGTAGATC
Organism: Crocidura indochinensis; assembly: GCA_004027635.1. NCBI lineage: Eukaryota > Metazoa > Chordata > Mammalia > Eulipotyphla > Soricidae > Crocidura > Crocidura indochinensis. The sequence continues at coordinate 9,376 of PVKC010008053.1, read as the reverse complement.
AGGACTCTGTGTCAGAGATAGACAGATAATCACAAAGGTGACTATAAAGAGAGGCCTGCAATGATATCTAAATGCCAGTACTGATCATTTACCAGGGGTCCTCAAACTTTTTAAACAGGGGGCCAGTTCACTGTCTCTCAGATCCTTGGAGGCCAGACTATAATAAAAACAAAAACTACGAACAAATTCCTATGCACACTGCATATCTCTTATTTTGAAGTGAAGAAACAAAATGGGAACAAATACAGTATGTGGCCCACGGGCCGTAGCTTGAGAACCACTGAATACCCCATCAAAAAATGGGGAGAAGAAATGAACAGACACTTTCTCAAAGAAGAAATACAAATGGCCAAAAGGCATGTGAAAAAATGTTCCGCACCACTAATCATTAAGAAATGTAAATCAAAACAACTCTGAGAAACTATCTCATGACACAGAGATTGTCACACATCACAAAAAACAAGAACATTCAGTGCTGGTGTGGATGTAAGGAGAAAAGAACTCTCATTCATTTCTGGTGGGAAATGAACTACCATAAAACCTGGAAATTGAACTACCATATGATCCAGGTATACCACTCCTAAGTATAATATACCTTAAGAATACAAAAGCAAAACACATAAGTGCCTTCTGCACATCTATATTCATTGCAGCACTATTTACAGAAACTGTAAATAACCCAGATGCCCTTTAACAAATGAATGGCTAAAGAAACTGTGGTACATATACACAGTGAAATACTATGCAGCCATCAGGAAAATGAAGTCATGAAATTTTTCTATACTTGAATGGACATGGAAACTATTATGCTGAGTGAAATAAGTCAGAAGGAGAGAGATAGACACAGAATAGTCCCATTTATCTGCAGGATAAATGTGGATAAATTTGTGGAACAGAATTGTAAGTGCAGCTGGAGAAATAACTACAATAACAAATATCATGACAATCAGTGAGAGAAATAGAAAACCCCTCTTGAAGATAGGCAGGAGTTGGGGGGAGAAATGAGATAGGGGCTTTGGTGGCAGGAAGGTTACATTGGTGAAGGGTATAATTTTTATGAATAAAAACCAGCTACACATATGTTTGTACTCGTAGTGTTTAAATAATGATATTATTTTTTGGGGGGGGGGTCATACCCCGGCAGTGCTCAGGAGTTACTATAGGCTCTATGCTCAGAAATCGCTCCTGGCAGGTCTGGGGGACCATATGGGATGCCGAGATTCGAACCACCGATCTTTTGTATGCAAGGCAAATACCACCTCCATTTTATCTCTCCAGCCCCAAATATATTATTAGAAATGTTTTAAAAAATGAAAATACTGATTATCTCTGGGAGGTGGTGTGTATATCTATATATTTTCTTTATATTTGATCATGAACATTTGTATTATATAAGAATTTAGACATTTTGGGCAGGGGAGATAGCTCAAGTATAAGTAATATGCCTAACATGTAGAGTCTTATAGTCTTGCATTTTGATTCAAACCCCAGCATCATGTGGCTCTCGTAGCATAATGGGATTAACTTTGGAGCCCTGTCAAGCACCATTTGTCCCAGCATAGAAGTATAGCTAAGAAGTATAAGTATAGCTAGAACTATAAGCTAAGCTCTTTCAAAAGTGGTCTGTAACATGACCCCATGTAGCTTATTTCCAACTCTGGGTGAAATATTCTGAATCAGGACGCTCATGAAATAATCCAAACCAAGCTGAGGGTGAAACACATATAGTCTGGCAGACTTCTACCTTTTATGGAGAGCCAGCTACTTACTATAACTATCATTTTTATTGAGTACATATACCACCCTCAGGTGGGGGGAGTAAAGGCAGGGAAACGACAAATAGCTCAGGTTATCCTGAGTCTGTCCTGTCCAGGCTTACATATTAGACAATCTTTGCTTTGGGTGAAATCAACTTGTAAACAAACAGATACAAAGAAACCAGGGATGATCTTGGGTTTGAGTAAAGCAAAGTATGATCTAAAAGCTTCCCCTTTTTTGTTAAAAAAATTGAGAGGTGTACTTAAGTCACAATAGGTAGGAATCCCAGATCAGAACTTACAAAAGTGGTTATGTTTTGTATAGGCACAGTAAAAGTTGGCTGTAATAGTATCAAAGTTTAAATTGTATGCATCCTCAAAAACAATCAGCTTTTTTTATATCTTTCCATATTTTATACATATCAAATATTTTCCATAGACTTCTCTGAACATAAACATTAGAATCTTTCTGCAGATATATTTAATTTGAAAATTCTTAAACATTCTTACACCAAGAGCAGTAATATGAGTCTAGATCATCCAGGTTCCTTTCCATAAACTTCTCTAAACAAAATCACAAGAACATTTCTGCAATGTATATGTTTAATTTAAAAAATAAAAATTTTACTGACTGAAAATAAAGTCAAGGAGTGCTTGCCTTGCATGTAGCCTATCCCCCCATTTTCGTCTCTGGTATAACATGGTCACCTGACTATAATTGAGGAAGCCCAGAAAGTACTTGATAATCACAAGGTTAGTTCTGGAAGCCTTTGAGTAATATTGGATGACCTCTGGAACTGGAAAGACCTTGTAGCATTCACTGTTTTCCAAGACCCTCACATTGAACCATAGTTGTCCAAAAATTGTCAGGAGGAGTTGAGAAACAAAAAGAAGAAAGAAAAAGATGATAATTTATCATGAATATAAATAATTATTAAACATGGTGACTTTTCTAGAGTCCCATTGTAATGATATTTCAAGCTTTTAAAGTGATAGGAGCTGTCTTCATGTAGACAATTTTTTCTTTTTGTTTTTGGGTTACATCCAATGTCTTTCAGGGATACTTCTGACTCTGTGCTCAGAAATAGCTCTTGAATGGCTAAGGAGACCATATAGAATGCTGGGGATCAAACCAGGGTCCATCTGGAGTTGGCTACATGTAAGGCAAATGCCCTACCACTGTGCAATCTGTCAATCCCCAGTGTAGACAATTTCTGAACCAGAATATAGCAAGTCATATTTTCTCCATTCAGAACAGACCCTGTTCTGTATTATGGACCTAGGGAAGAATTTTTGAGTCAGAGCACAAATGAGGAGAGATGTAAAATAGTATCAAAAGTAAGCATAGCTAATCTTCAAGGGTTCATATGCCAAGCTCAGTACTGTCATTATTATTTTTCAGTTAGGAAAATACTTATAGTTGGAATAATATGTTAGGGAGAACTCAAAAGTCACTGGAGAAAAATAGCTGTAAAATTTTCTTAGGACTTTAATTTCACTTGAACATCCTTAGGAAAGTTGAGTGATTCAGTAGTATTTGCATATGTAAATGTAAAATATTATAGCATCAGAGCATACCAAGCTTGCCTGCTAAGGGTATATATATGTAGGTGTTGAATTTTCTTTGAGTAAAGCTCTTCAGGCAAGTTTGAGGAAGGCTGCTGTGTGACAGAAGAGGCAACATCTATGTAGTGATGGGAACAAGTCCAATCCAGTTTGTGGCTCTAGTGGAAAGGAAAAAGAGATAATATAATGATATTTTAGAGAGGGAGTCACATTAGGAGGTTCCCATTGGAGAGGTTGAGAGCTTCACTAGAAAGGTGGTTGTAGGTGATTGTGAAAGGGGTTTTGGGAATTGACAAGACCTAAGTACTGCTAGAGGAAGCAAAGGCAGGAGTTAGTTGAGCCTTCTAGCCTCCATCTTTGGTCACTAGAGATGATGATGCCATCAACCACAAAAGAGAATACAGGTGGTGAGGAAATTTTATTTTGTGCATCTAGATGAGTATATTTGAGAGCACTCAGAGAATGGTTTGAGGGAAAGAACAAGACAAGAGAGGAATATGCTGACAATGAATGTAGAGACTGGTTAAGGAAGTGGGCCCGATGATGAGACATCCCTGACATTGAGCCAGAATCCATATTTCACAACTTTCAAAGATCTGGGAACCACTCCCTGCAAACATATTTCTTTAGAGTCTCTGTCGAATTGGACATCATATTTTTTATGTTTGTTTTTGTTTTGGGGCCACACCTGATGACACTCAGAGTTTACTCCTGGCTATGTGCTCAGAAATCGCTCCTGACGTGGGGGACCATATGGAATGCTGGGGGATTGAACTGTTGTTCATCCTAGGTTAGCATGTGCGGGGCAAATGCCCGACAGCTTGTGCCACTGCTCCTGACCCTGTACATCCTACTTGACTTTCTGATAGACGCTTTAATATGCCAGTTCTCCTTTGAAGCCTTTGCTCCTGGACCAAATAACAATGCCATATTTATTCCTTCACTGACCTCTAAACTTCCTGCTTTGAAACAGTGGCTTGTCTTATGAAAGCCTTTTCCATTTGACCAAGCTCCTCATAGAATAAGGAGATGTCACATGAAGGTTTGCTTGGAAAGTGAAGGAAATACAGAAAATGAAGGAGAGATGATCAAGGAGAGTGTGATGATAAAGACAGGGTTAAGGAGAAAGTATTGGCCAAAGAAACTAAGTATGCCCAAGAATAAAGCTATTTTAGAACCAAGCAGCTCCCATCTGTCTTGATAGCAGTTTTCTTAGCAAACATGCTATGGCCAGAATTATATTAGCACAGGCTTAAAAGGAGATAAAATAGAAGGGATTTTGAAACAGAGTTTTTACCTATAAAAATGTAAGAAATAAGCAAATTATAAGCATAAGTGGCAAGTAATTTTTAAAAGTTGAGGGGAAGGAGAAAATAGAATGGAGAAGTTGGAAATATAGAAAGAAAAGAGTGAGATTGAAATAAAGAGGAAAAGGAACATGGGCAAAGGAAGAGGGCCTTCAACCTCAAGAAAGAACTATGTCCTGCTTGAAGTATAAAAAGAGAAGAGGACAGAATAACTCAGTTTCAGAGAAGTTAGCGAATGGAAAAGGAAGCAAACACACACCAAATAAAAGGCTCAGGTGTATGCATAAGAGAGTGGGAAATATCACCATACTACCAACCTTAATGTTTATTATTTTTTATAGCGCTGCTTAGGTACAGATAGTGAAGAATTTAGTATAGGAGAAAATTGGAGTATGAGACAAAGATCATGAAGTCTAATGTAGTTGACATTCTTTCTTGATCAACATGGGTTCCAATATGTATAATCAAGGAATGAGAAGATTCATGGAGGACATTGGGAATCACTTAGTTACACTTAGTTCTGTGGAATAAAGCATCATTAATATGGAAGAAACAGGAATACTGGAGAAACTAAGATGCTTGTGAAAGCATTGTGAAAGGAGGTGAAGTAAAAGATCATGGTCAAGAAATAATAGCCTAGAATGCTGGTAAAGCACCCGAAGGCCTTTGAAAGTACAATGGGTGATGTCTGTGTTGAGAAAGAAAACTTCATGTTTGGTAGTTAAAACACTGAGGAAACATAGTTAGTCTTGTAAGAGGCATACTAAAGAATGTCTGAAGTAACTTCAAGATATTAAAAGCTGATATTAATTTCTTGGAAACACCCTATCTCAATGCAGAAATTTTGCAGTATTGTGAATCTCAATTCTTTTTAAAATTTTTTTTATTTAAAAATAGTGGTTACAGGGGCCAGAGCGGTGGTGTTAGAGGTAAGATGTCTGCTGTGCAAGCGCTAGCCTAGGATGGACCTCGGTTAGATTCCCATATGATCCCCCCAAGCCAGGAGTGATTTCTGAGCTCATAGTCAGGAGTAACCCCTGAGAGTCAATGGTGTGGCCCCAAAACAAAAACAAACAAACAAAATAGTGGTTACAATGTTGTTTATAGTATAGTTAGTTTATATATATATAATATACATATTATATATATTTATAATATAGTTTTTTTACATGCATAGTCATACAATACAACAATATTTACCAGTACACATTTCCTGCCACAATGTCTGAAGTTTCCCTCTCATCCTCCCCTATGCCCTCTCCCCTTCCTGTCATGGGCATACATTAACCTACCCCCCCCCCATCTTTTTCTCTCTTCCTTATTTCCCTTTTTTTGCACTTTGATTTGCAGTACAGTGCTCATTTCTTACGAGTAGTGTCCCCAGTTTCCCTCCCACCTACCTCCCCCACCGGCCCTTGGGGCAAGCATTTTATTTCTCTCTCTTGCATCTCTCTTTTATTGTTTGATCCTGGGGCTTGCACTGTTGCTAAGTAAGGGGTACAATGTATATCACGTTATCCTCTTTTAGTACCCAATTCTTGTCAAGAGTGATCAGTTCCAACCACCACTGTCACTGTAAACCATTCATTACCCTAATTGCACTTATCATTATTTATGGCAAGCTTCCTATCATGGACAGATTCTCCTCATCCTTATGTCTATTATTTCTGAATATTATTACTATATTACCTTTTATATTTTTATATACCATAAATGAGTGAGATTTTTCTATGTGTCTCTCCAAACCTCTCCCTCTGATTCATTTCACTTAGCATAGTAATATCCATATTTATTCATATATAAGCAAATTTCATAAATTCATTTTTCCTAAAAGCTGTACAGTATTCCATTGTGTAGATGTGCTACATTTTCTATAGTCACTCATCTGTTCTCATGCACTTGGATTGTTCCCAGATACTGGATATTGTAAATAGCATTATGACAAACACAGGAATGAGAAGGACTTTTCTTCATAGTGACTTTGGTTCCTAGTATATATCCAGAGGAATGGTATTGCTGGAACATATGTAAACTCAATTTATAGTTTTTTTTTTAAGTATGGTCATATTGTTTTCCAAAAGGGCTGGCCAGTCTACACTCCCACCAGCAGTGACTGAAAATCCCTTTTTCCTGTCATTTGCTCCAGCACTGGTTGTTCCTTTTCTTTGTGAAGTGTGCTGGTATCTGTGGTATAGACACAGTACATTGTATGTATCAAGGTTGGGACCATCCTAGGCCATTGTTTCTAATGCTTCTTCTCTCTGCAGTGTCCTTTTCATAGTGAGTCACATGTTTACATTTTTCCTTTACTCAGGATTTGCACACATGCCTTATAAAACAATTTAAAGTTGAAGAAGGTGGTGTCTTTCATTTCCCCCCAATGACTGCTTTAGCTAGGCTTGGAGGCTTATTGTTGTTTATTCATAAAAGCTGTGTATCCTTCCTTTAAACCTGAATTAAACCTAAATGAAAGTATTGGTGAGGCAATTCATTGAGGCATTTTATTGATTTTTTTCACTATATCCTACAACTGCTTTTGGGTTTGGAGGGTTTTTTGTAATAAATTTGCTGTAAATCTTAAATTTGCTTTTGAATATAATTTTCTTTTTTTAATCTTACTGCTTTCAGTGTTCTATCTATATCTTTTGTTTTTATCATTGTGTCTAGGAAGTACCTTGGGGTGCTTTTGGATGTACCTGGAAGTCTCTTAGCTGGCACTCTGGGTGTTCAGGTTGTAGGTGCAAGCATTCGTCAATTCTGGGATCTCCTCAGTGATAATTTTTTTAAATGTTGCTTCTTCACAGGGTTTTTCTTCCTACTGACTCTTATGTTGTTCCTGTTAAATTTATCCCAAATGTCTATTGTCTATTTCCTTACTTGGAAGATAATTTATATCTTCTGTTTGTTTATTTTAAGTCCTTTTTACAGTTTCCACTGCTGATTGAACGTGTTATGCAGCTCGTCTTTCAGTTTACTGGTTAGTCCTCTCAGCTGTTACCATGTTAATGAAGCACTGTAGTAGTGAGGTTTTCATTTCTCCTACCATAATTATCAGCCCTGATATTTCTGTTTGAAATTTTCTTATTTATATTCTCATATACTTTATTAAAATAATATCTTTGTTTAAGTACCGTGAGTGCAGACATGTTTGTAGTTGAATTTTAGTTATAGAAAAAAAGCCACCTCGCCTCAACAGTGCAACCTTCCCACTACCAATGTCCCCCCATCTCCCTCCTTACTCACACCTGCTGTCTGTATTCCAGACAGTCATTTTATTACTCTCATTCATACCATTGTCATGATAGTTGTTACTGTAGTTATTTCTTTAACTACACTCACCACTCTTTGTGGTAAACTTCATATCATGTACCAGTCCTTCCAGCTCTCATCTCTATTGTCTCTGGGAATTATGACAATAATGTCTTTTATTTTTCTTAAAACACATAGATGAGTGAGACTATTTTGAGTCTTTCTCTCTCCTTTTGAGTTATCTCACTCAGCATAATAGCTTCCATGTCCATCCATGTGTAGGAAAATATTATGACTTCATTTTTCCCTACTTGGCAAATATTGTTTGCATAGGCCCACCAAAATATGAGGGACATTGAAAGGAAAAGCCTTGGCCTAAATACAAGGAGACCCTACCCATGAAGTTTTCTGGCATAAGACCAACTCTAGTCTCCAGGCAAACTAGTTTGTTCAATCCAAGTCATTGTCTGTAATGCCAATACAGTTTTATTTTTCACACAGTCTTTATTGTTGGCACCAGATTTCTGTATTAAAATCCTAGAATCTGCATATCCTACATTAAAGTCAGGCTGGTTTGGAGCATCCTCTAGTTTCACATCACATTTAAAGGGCAATGCAGAAAGCCCAGTCCAGTAAGCAGGTCATTGTTGTTGTTAAGTCTTCTCAGTGTTAAAGGAAGTCTCTTTTGAATAGGCAGATGTCAGAGCAGTGGTAGGGTGTTCCCTAGTAGAGGATTGCTTCCAGGTGATGTTCTAGATAATCTTGGATGTTTTGTAGATGGCTTCTCTGGATCAGGGGTGAATGGAGAATGCCCATTCTTCTGAGTTCTGTGCCAGGTCATTATATCAATGTTCAGGGCATAAGGTCCCATTGCACTACAAGATTTGTGTGTTCCCATCTCTATTAGATAAGAACTTATTTGTATGTATAGTATTTTCCCATTTTAATGTGCCTATGCAAACAAGAAATAAAGCCACATGGTGTTATTGGTGATATGGGGGCATAAGAACATGTCCAACAATACCCGTGACTTGGTGCAAACATAAGCATTAAACAGAGGAATTCTTTCACCAAATTACCTATTGAACAGTTCAAAAGGAGAGGAAAAGATAAAAATGGAGAAAATCGTCACTGTATAAGAAAATTGTCAGCAAGAGCTATAACTGTCAAAAAAACACACATAAAATGTTGAAAAGACATACGTATTCATTTTATGCCTTTTGAAATAGTTGGGGGGCAGTGTTAACTCCAGTGCACCACTTTGGTCTGTGACTGAGGACTCTGCAGTACTGAAGGTAAAAAGGGTAAATGTGGAGTAATAATGGTAGTGGGTGAGAGAGTTAAAGAAAAAAATGAGCTTTTGTAGGGGTGTGCGAAAGGGCAGATAACAAAATGGACATTCTGCATCTGTGTAGTTATTTCTATAACTGCACTCACCACTCTTTGTGGTGAGTTTCATGAAGTGAGCTGGAAGTTCCAGCCCTCCTCTCATTGTCT
>PVKC010008052.1:0-28635 GCA_004027635.1 Crocidura indochinensis | reverse complement strand
GGGGGGGGGTCATACCAGAAGGTGCTCAGGGGTTACTCATGGTTCTGTGCTCGAAATCGCTCTGTGCTCAGAAATCATTCTTGGCAAGCTCAGGGGACCATATGGGATGCCAAGATTGAAGCACAATCCGTCCTAGATCAGCTGTGTGCAAGGCAAACACCCTACCCTGTGCTATCTCTCTGGCCCTAGTGCTCCATATTTTGAACTCATCTTTTTCCATTTAATGTTAGCATGTTCTACACTTGGGTACCCCACTAGATACAGCTTGTACTGGTTTCCCCTCCATCAGTACATTAGACCACTAGTGATAGCCAGCAGCTGACAGCAGTAAAGTTGCTCATGGGAACAGGCTCATATTGTTCAGCTCATTTTCTGCTCCGTGACTACTAGGATGGAACACAGCCTGGGACACATACACTTGAGCTCCCCCTCTAGAGGCTGTACCAGTCATAGTCCTAATAGGCATAGCTTTTCTCTATATGAGATTAAATCTTGACATATCTGCCAATCTGGTTGGTGTAAAAATACATGCATTTCATTTTAATTTACATTTACTTAGGTCTGGTTGAGTGAGAAACTTAGGTGGCGGGGGGACACCCAGTCTTGCTCAGGATTTACTCCTATCTCTGAACTAAGGAGTCACTACAGGCAGTGTTTGGGAATCATATATGGTGCTGGGATTCAAACCTGGGTCATCCAAGTGCAAGGCAAATACCCTACCTGCTCTAATATTGGTCTGGCTTTGAGTGTGAAAGTTCTGTGAATGATTTATCATTTGATTTTTTAATTACCCTCATGTACTCTTGGTCTCTCTCCCCTTTCTTTGGTGGAGTAGTGTTGCTTCTGACTTCATTTGGAAAAGGATACCCTCATTCACCCCAATAATGGTTAAATACATAAATATTTTATTCCTTTCCCCAAATTCTTAAAATATGAGTTTACTCCTATATGAAATTCTTGGTTCTGTTACCAGTAGTTTTCATTCTGTTTCATTAACTATATCCATAGTAGTAAACATGCTCTTATTAGTGCAACTTGTATGAGTACATATATATATATATTGTTTTTTTGGGTCACGCCCAGCAGTGCTCAGGCGTTCCTTCTGGCTCTACTCTCAGAAATTGCTCCTGGCAGGCTCGGGGGACCATATGGGATGCCGGGATTTGAACCACCATCCTTCTGTATGCAATGCAAATGCCATACCTTCATGCTATCTCTCCTGCTCCTGTTTATTTTTTGTTGAATAGTATTAGCATATTAATGCAGCGACAACTGTGCTGCAATTTGTGTAAAGACATGTTCACTTGTGAGCCACTGGTGGTACACACAGCATCGGTGTGTTAAAGGAACACAGAACTACAAGTATCAAAGCTATGATATTTATATTTTTTAATTGCAACTATCTAAAGTGCAGAGTTAGAGTTGATTTTGCCTTATCAAGAAGATTATAAATTTTATAAATTCAGTGTGATTTGACAAACTGCCACAGAGGATATGATTCAGTGGTAGAGTCTATCTTGCATGTATGTGTGTGCGTGTTGGTGGGGTAAACAAAAAGTGTGCGTGTGCGTGTGTGTGTGTGTGTGGGGGGGGTAATCTTGGATTTAATCTCCAGCGGCACAAAATTCCCTGAGCACTGTTAGGTATCGCCCTGGACCCCAACACTATCAGGTGTGGCCTGCACAACAAAAACCCAAAGTTCTTTCAAAACTACAGAACAGCAACAACTTGCTTTCATATTTGTAGAGTCTTGCCAACTTTTTCTAAGTGGGAGCTTAAATTGCTCCTGTGGATGAAAGGTAGGCATTGAGGAGGGAGCCACAGAACTGGCACAGTTTGACCTCAAAGACCATAGGGGAAAAGTCAAAGATTCTGCCTGAGCACCTTCACCTTTCCTGGATACTTATCCTCATTGCTTCAACTCAGCACCCACCTGACTGGAACTGGGGACTTCCTTGACTTACCAGGCTGTTCTGTTTCTGAAGATTGAAAAGTTCGCTCTGATACATCTCAGCAGCAAAGGAGTACACAGTGGGCAGCTGGGCCTCAGGCTGCTTCAGTGCAAGTAGTGTACTTTTGGGGTCACCTTCTCGAATGACCATGTTGATGTGGTCCACGGCAGCCAGTCCTGCAGGGTTTCAGATTCCATCAGTACCTCTGCTTTACACAACCAGTCCATCTTCTGAGTATCAGAACCCTGATCATCATCTTACCATTACAGCTAAAGGAAGTCCATGGCAAAAGCATCACCAGTAGACTGAGCACTCTTGGAAGTGAGTTCTCTGAGGAGAACCTGACCATGGAGAACTTTCCAGTCTGGTCTGCCTCCCCTGCCCAATCCTTCCTCTTTCAAAACCAGTTTCAGTCCCATTTCCTCCCCTTCCACAAACCCTTCCCATTGTTTCTAACTATTTCCTACTTAGGACATTCTCCCAAAATTTAGAGCTGAGCTCCACTGATCTCCATTGACACTGCTTTGTAATGCTCCTCACAGGGAGAAACAGCTCAAGAAGAAAGCTGATCTGGGATGAAAAGGAGCAAGGTTGGCCTGGCCACTGGACCCTCCCTATGAATCAGGACCCAGCAGCTTGGTGCTCAAGCACATCACCGTGTGATATGAAGGGGCTGTTGTTTAGTTCTAGATCATACCCTCTCAGCTTAGATTCCAAAAATTCTTACTCCTGAGAAAAATATCATTTCAAGATTAATTAAACAATTACAGTACAAACCCATGCAAAGAAAAAAAATGTATTCAATGATGGAAACAAAACAAAACTTCAGCACAGAAATGTCTTTGTTTTACCAGAGGCTCCATGTTCTGACCCCTATGGAGACTTTCTGACCACTGCCAATTTCAGTGTTTATATTACAAAGACCTGTATTTTTGCGTGACCCAGAGGACGACTCTGGGAAGCACAGATTCAGCACAGTCTTTGGAGGAAGAGATGAATTGCTGAGCAAATGGAAGGAATGAGTGATGAACTCTGCCACCAGACAGCAGCGGACCAGACAGAAGCGGCAGGATTCCATCCTCCAAACACATACCTATGGATTTCCAGAATTCTTCAAGGATTATTGAGTTCCTCTGTAACAGCTGACAAGCTCTCTTCTCTAATTACATTCACAAGAACCTCCTCTTAGTCACCTTTCTACTGAGTCAAACTCAATAGCAGGAAATAGAATGGATGCAATTTTTTTTCTGGCCACAATCAAGAGCACCTTAAATTTATTCCAAAGGATCTGAAGAACTCAAATGCTTTTTATCTATTCTTTGAATTAATATGAAAAATACAAAGATCCCAGAAAGGAAAGTCAATGGCTGGTGGTGACCTCTTAGCTGAATTTCAGATTACTTCACATAGAATCTTACCTGACCCTGACAACTTTATTATGTAACTTTGCATCACTGTATAGTGAAATATTTACTAGAGACTCATATCCTTAAAACACAATGAGTGAACCATTTTTTTAATAAAAAATTTAATGTGACCTGCTATTTTACACTCTTCATTTAAAAAAATTTCTTGTGCTAATCTTAACAAAACATAGCACATAGTGAAAAGACACAGGCCAAATTTATCTAAAGGTCCATATTTCAACAAAGCTGAGGACTGACCACTGTGTTAGTAACTTGACCATCAAAGCTGTTACTGCCATGATTAGGGTTGTTAAAAATGTAGACAGAACTTTTAATCAAGTAACTTATGTTGATGAGGAAAAGTTTATCAAGTAACTATACTTAGATATTTAACTTATCTTTGTTTTTCAGATACACCCTGCAGTGCTTGGGGGCACTTTCAGGGATGCTGCAGGGGGGGGGGTGGAGGTCAGGGAGCGGGTGCATGCTTTTGGGGATCATACCTAAGCCTCCTGCAAGCAAAGCATACATTAAGCTTGTTGAGCTCTCTCCCTCTCCCTACCTCTCCTCATCTCTCTGACTCACTTATATCATCTAAAATGTGCGACTCTCTCATTGACATCACTAAAACATGCTTCAGAGAGTTTTTCAAAGACACTTTAAGTTTCACCAAACTATAAATATTCAGAAGGGGCCAGATAAACTTCAGCGTAATCATGGTCTGCAAATCTACAGCTATCAAGCATTACAATGTCTTTCATCTTTTTTTTTTTTTATATGTCAATGCAATTCATCCTTGGCCTTTAATTTAAATGGGTGGGTGGGGAAAAGTATAGTCACTTTGGCATTACATTATGGTCAGGAAATTATGTCATTGAGTAAAGCTTGATATAAAGTAGTTAACGTGAAAATGAGGTATTTTAGTGGTTATAAACATGTCAAAAATAAAGGATGGCCAAAGACTAGAAAGTCATTTTCTCACTAAATTTATGAACCTCACATGTCCGCTGGCAATATTAATTTCTTCCTGTAATTCATTTCTGTCAAATATAATGTAATCCACATCTCTCATATAGAGTACTGAGAGGATTTGGAAATTGTGTTTCATGTATTGTCACTAACATCTTTAAGATTTTATAAGAACAAAAAACCAGAGCTGCTGAGATAGCTCAAGGGAGTAGATGCTTCACATGCCAGGTCTGGGTTTGATCTCCAACACCAATGGTCCCCTGAATACTGCCAGAAGTAAACCCCAAATATAGGACAGGGAACAGTCACTGAGCACTGCTAGGTTTATGCCCCAAACCAAAGCCAATGCAAGAATAGGAACCCCCCCCCCCACAAGTATGAATAGATTCCCTTGAGAAAAAACCTGGTATTAGAGCTCTTAGCAGTTGTGTAAGGTGAACCCCCAGTTCACAATTGTGGGCATCTAGGAGATTGCAGGAGGGTTGTAGATAAAAATCATATAAATGGGAGATCATGTCTGAGGCCATGGTAGAATGGGGTGGGGGGGGAACAAATGAGACTAAGCTACAACAAGTAGGACACAGAGGCAGCAGGAAAAAAATACAAGGCCAGATGGGTCACCCATTAGATAAATGCTGAGAAACAATGAGGTGAATTCTCAGGCTCACTGTCTATAGATTTTCTAGACATTTATACCACTCTTCTCTGAGCTCCTCAATCCCATGGGACATAGCTCTACTAGCAATATACATTTCTTTGAAAGTCTTAGGAGAGGTAAAGAAAACTCCAACCTCATCTAGGAAGTTAAGTTGAGGGCAAGGGTTAGTTTGTTGTCATTTGTGGACCCTCCAGGAATAGATTTACCAAAAGGTTCAAATGATTTATTCAGTAGATCATTCAGACTTTCATGTATTTTATTTTTGGCGGGGCTATTTATATTGATTTAAAGAAATAAATATCAAATAGGATTCCTGGCTGCCTCAAATAAAAACCAACTGTAGTATGTGTTTGTGTATTTGTGAGTGGGTGGAGGCTTACATGAGGATAATAAAAGACTAATATATATATATATATATATATATATATATATATATATATATATATAAACTAGCACATGTTGACATTAGTTCCCCAAATTTTCTATTCTTGAGAATCACACAACTGATGGGGGTACCAAAAGAAACTGAAGCATGAAAGTCTATGAGAACTGGTAGATGGAGGACTCAAACCTTTCATCTCCTTTGGCCTGTTACATTTCACTCATGTTCACTAAAGCTGTACAAGTTGGTAAGAAAACAATTCTTATCAACTTCAGACTGATGATCAGGTAGTATTAAAGAGAAGAGGTGTCACTATCTGCCTCAGTATCAAGAGAATGCCATCATGTAATCATGGGCAAGAATAATCACCTTTTCTGTAAATTACAATCTTTTATTGAAAAACTTCCAACATGAGCTCAGTAAAAAGCAGGCTGAAAATGTGAACTGCATTATATCTATGATGAAACTGGACTTCAAGAAATTTTTGAGCTATCTCTATGGGGTGGAGGAAGATCATTTTAGTAAAAGACAAAAGATATATGCGATCTGAAGAGAAACACCAGATTATGGGGAAGTCATGTTAAAAAACTCCCTGTGATACTGTTAGATATTGCCCTCTAATTAAGAGCAGCATTAACATTTGGAGGATGTTTTCCTTGTTTAAGACAGCCTGACAAGGGCATATGTTAGAAATTGCGATGGGATTCTGACAAGGAAAACTTGTACCACAGACCTATTCACATACTTCACATAATCCAATACTTACTGTTGACTATATTGATGTTGTCTTGGATTTCTGTCTGAGTCAACAGTTCTTCATAGGCATCTCTTTCTTCTTCTGAAATACAGTTACTCTGCAAAGCAAAGTCTTCACTGATACCTTTGATAGTGCAATGCTGATAAATCTCAATATTTGAAAGTGAAATCCAGAGCAACTGAATTAATAACAATCACTAGAACTCAGTACAGCACCTAAGAGTGTCAGCACTGAGATGGGACTAAGCATAATCCACTAGGCAGGATTACACAGACCAACAGAACCTAAATCTCCCTGAGAAGGCCTATCTGTTTTATGGGGACAACAGTAGCTTGGGTCACCTGTTTTCATTGTTAGGGGTCCTTTTATTTTTTCATAGAACCCAAACAGTTCAGTACTGAGAACTGCATTTCACCCAAGCTAATGATCACACTCAAAAACCACAATAGATCCATAGTTGAAATGTATACTTGGTGGGAAAGACCATTTAAAGGAGAAAAAAAGATGAGGAGGGCCTGGAAGAGACTGACGTGAAGTAGAGGGAGGAGATAGGGTATAGACGGGAGGATTTGTAAGGTTGTGATCATAAAAGTCTGTTAGCCTGTTCTTGGGGCTACAGCATGCAGGTTGTGTCCAGGGGACACTTGAGGCATTTGGAGGGAAAAGTTCTCATGCAGTAGGTAATCAGGTCCATTTTTTGGTGGCACAACATTGAGTTTATTTCAGAATCATGACTCTTGAGAGGGACAAAGGGTCTCAGGAGGCATGTGCAAGGGGTCAAATGTCAAGTGGTCAGCTGATATTGCCAAGAAGTGCATGAGCTCCAGGAAAGGACAGGAGGAATTTAAGGCCAAAGCCTGCAGAATGCCCATATTTAGAGCAAAGAGAGAAAAGAGACAGCTCCAGAAGGGAGGAAGGAGCACTGAATATTGGAGGGATTTGCCGGTTAAGAGAAGAGAAAGTGAGGACTTTCAGAAATGGAGCTAAAATAGGCAAGGGTGGGAGCTTAAGGAAAGAGCAACTGGAGTGTAGGTACAAATTCTGTGCAGTCCAAGTCACCAGTCATAGGTCAGACATCAAGGTGGCAAAAGTCTAGCTGTACCAATTTCCTTACAGCTAGGAACTTGTGCTCCCAATACAGAGAAATAGAAGTAAAAGTATCCTCTCTCAAAACTTAACTGTTTTAGTTTATGGGCCTCTAGCAACAAACCACCTAAGACAACTCTGCTAGCACAGAAGTCTTCTTGTCCACAAAGGGAAGATCCTTTACTACTACTTCAACACCCTCCTAATAAGTGCTGAGTTTCTGACATGATCTTCTGTCTAGTCAACTGCAATATACATCTAGTAGAAGGTTTCCTTCTACCCTGACATTTCAGCCACACCCACTGTTTTAGTCAATCTCTGACTGGGGTCACAAGTCAACTTAAGATAAATCATCACTTTTTACATATAGGGCTTTTCCAACGAGCAGTTCAGAATCACACTTACTACTGTATTTATTACTCAGCATCAATATACCTTTAGTCTTGAGTTTTCCTCCTTTTGCTTTTTGGCTTCCCACAATTCTTTCTGATATTCCTGTGCTAAGTTGTCATCCACACAAGTCAAAACTGCATTTGGGTTTCTTAGCGTTACAAGAGTCTGCTCTGCAATTCCTTTTTCAATAGCTTCATTAATGGCAATTACTGCAGCATGCACTAAAAGGAGAAAAAGATTTCAGTTAATTTGTTTTTTTCTGGTCACATCCAATAGTACTCAGAATCTAATCCTGGCTCAGTGCGCCAGGGTCATTTCTGGTGGTGCTTGTGTTTTTGTGTGTATGAGGGCTGGGATGTCCATATAATACCAGGGACCAATCATAACTTTCTCATGTGGGCTCCAGCTCTTCAAAATATTTCTTTGAGCCTAGAAAAAAAAGCATTTTTAACCACCAAAAGACAATACACATCATTGCTTCAACATTGCATGAATGCTAGCAAGCTTACATTTATATTTGTTTTGGGTTATAACCAGGTTTATTCCTGGCTCTGTGCACAGGGTTCATTATTGGCCATTCTTAGGAAATCACATGTGGTGCTGAAGATTGAATATGGGTTGAACCTGTGCAAGACAAGTGCCTTTCTCATTGTAATCTCTCTAATAAGCTGGTTTACTTTCTACTTGGGTTTCTAGGTAGCATGAAAGAGAAACCTTAGAACATCCTAGAGTATCATGTGATACCACCAACCTATTTTAGTCCTGTCTCAGTAGTTTTTGATTTTCAATATTTATTGAGGTACTGTGAATACAATACTGTTAATGGGATTTCATTCATACAGGGATTCATATAAAGATTCAACACCAACAGAAAATTGGATCAGTTCTCCACTTCTGTTACCTTTGGCTTTTTGTTGTTACCTTACTATATACCTTAAATACCACATATAAGAGAGATAATTGATTTGGAGATTTTCTGGTTCCATCCAAGGTGCAGAAAACTGCGAGATTTTGTTTTTTCTTATATCTACAGTATTCCACTGTGTATATAGACCAGAACTTTTTGATACATTCAACTCTAGTTGGGCATTTGGGACCAAAAGGCTACAACGGATCAATAATGATGCCAGGGGCTACAGTAGTGGTGTAATCAGTAGGGCATTTGCTTTACACTTGCTAACCTAGGACCAACGGCAGTTCAATCCCTCAGCATCCCAAGCCAAGAGCAATTTCTGAGCGCATAGCCAGGAGTAACCCCTGAGTGACACCGGGTGTGGCCCCAAAACAAAACACTCACAAAAAAAAGAATGAGGCCAGACAATAGGGATACCAAAAATAATATGAGGGGCCCGGGAGATAGCATGGAGGTAAGGCGTTTGCCTTTCATGCAAAAGGTCATCAGTTCGAATCCCGGTGCCCCATATGGTCCCCCGTGTCTGCCAGGAGCAATTTCTGAGCATGGAGCCAGGAGTAACCCCTGAGCACTGCCGGGTGTGACCCAAAAAACAAACAAACAAAAAAATTCTTGGGGGCCGGGCGGTGGCACTGGAGATAAGGTGCCTGCACTAACCTAGGACAGACCGCAGTTCGATCCCCCGGTTCCCCATATGGTCCCCCGTGTCTGCCAGGAGCGACTTCTGAGCGAATAGCCAGGAGTAACCCCTGAGTGTCACCGGGTGTGGCCCAAAAAACCAAAAAAAAAATAATAATAATATGAACACTTTGAAAGTTTTATGCTTTTTTCTAAAAGATATATGTGGTTTAAGTGAAAGACTCATAACAATGTATTCTACATAGAAAGTAGAGATATATTTTGACAAAGGAAAATATTTCTGGAAACTAGAGTATTTTTTGTTGTCGTTTTCTTTTGTGTTTTGATTTGTGGCACTCCTGGTGGGGCTGGGAAATAAATCCTAAGGATCGCACATGCAAAGGATGTTCACTAGGTCTTTGAGCCATCTCCCTAGCCACTCTGAAACCTCTGAATTCACCTTTAATACATGTCCCAAGTTCAATAATAATCTGTTATGTTCTAATAAACCAATACTAATTCCCTAAATATATAAGCACTCTCAGAATCTTTAACATACATTCTAAACATTTCATGTGAACAAAGTGTAAATAAAGTGCTCAAGTCAAAAGCAGGCTTGGCCTTTAAGTATACTTACATGCAGCTTCATCTACAGACAGTTCGTTAGCCAGAATACCACCAATTTTGCTGAATGATGGCATCTGTATTCCATATTTCTCAAGTTCCTTTCTCATATTACTTATTTCTTCCTCTGAAAGAAAACAAACAAACAAAAAAAAGTCAAAGAAAAGCACAGACAAGCGCTGGAGAGAAAGCATGGAGGTAGAGTGTTTGCCTTGCATGCAGAAGGACAGTGGTTCAAATCCCAGCCTCCCATGTGGTCCCCTGAGCCTGCCAGGAGCAATTTCTGAGCATAGAGCATAGAGGAAACCTTGAGCTCTACCAGATGTGACCCAAAAGCAAAAAACCAAACAAACAAAATAAAGCACAGAGGTGGGCCAGGCGGTGGTGCTGGAGGTAAGGTGCCTGCCTTGCCTGCACTAGGATGGACTGCGGTTCGATCCCCTGGTTTCCCATATGGTCCCCCAAGCCAGGAGCGACTTCTGAGCGCATAGCCAGTAGTAACCCCTGAGCGTCACTGGGTGAGCCCCCCCCCCCAGAAAAAAAAGCACAGAGGCAGGACTAGAAATGAAAGAAATAAATTGTATTCTTGTATTATTGATAGAGAAGGGAAATAAAGAATCAATAAAAGGAAAAAAGTATTATTATATTTCCCAGTATCTACATTATTTAAAAGCATAAAGGTACCTGTGAAGTCCACTTTGCCCAACAAATCCTGAATCTGGGGAGCAATTCCTAGTTTGAACAGATATAAGCTGAAAGAGAAAACATATGTTTTCAGAATCTTTATTATAAATTTGCATGACAAGCTATATACATTTGAATGGCTTTCTTTATATTTTTGAGCATTGCATGTCTGACTGTGCTCAGGGATTACACTTGGCTCTGTGCTTAAAAACCACTCATGGTAAGGGTCAGGGACCATATGTGGAATTGAACCTAGGCAAAAGCAAGCTAGATTAATATTTATATCATAATGTTTTGGCTTGAGCATAGGTGAGTTTCATGCTAGGTAAGTTCCTTAACTCTATCCTATCTCCTCAGCCCTGAATGGCTTTATTAGTTAGAGAAAGATCTAAGAAAATTTTTCCTTAAGTGCATTTTAATAGATGAGGAAACTGAGTCTCACTATCATATTTCCTGTTGGGGTGTAGGCTAGAGCTTAGTAAAAGACCAGTCTCCTGCAGCAGAAGGAGCTTCCCCTGGGACTTTAGACTATCATTCATTTGTGATGGATAAGAGATGTGAATAAGAGATATGCCAACAAAGCAGCAGGAACAGACATAGTAACCATATTTTTGGATATTCCTTAGGTGATTTCCACTCTGTTGAAAGCATATCTCACAGCCTCTTTTGCTTTTCAATATTTCTCAAAGGATCATAACACCTCTTGAGGGAGTGTTTCAGATTTTCTAAAGTAATAAACAGAATAGTGGAAGGGTGACGGTTACAAATAAACCATAATGTTGTTACGCTGCCAAGTAGCATAGGGAGAGAAAATTTAAATTCATTGTTGTTTTAAGTTACCAGTCTGGGCTCCCAAAGTAAATATCTTCTGGTTGACTGTGCGGCCAAGCAGGTAGAGTTTTAAGAAGCCCCCAACTACAGCTCTAATGCTCAGTGCCGTTCTGTGGACAGGTTCAGAAGGTTGATACCAAACAAGACAATGTGAATGGAAGAAGTACGCTGATGTTTTCAAAACCAGCACATTTTATGAACCATTTCTCAACTCAGATCAGAGGTCTGCGCTAAAATTTTTGTTTTGGGGACCATACCAGTAGTACTCAGGCCTTATTCCTGCCTCTGTGCTCACAGACCATTCATGGTGAGGCTCATTTATAGTAAATAAAAATATCAATTACCCTTTATAGTAAAATGATAAGGTACATATTTTTCCAATTATACTTAATACTTTTCCAGTGTACGTGGTGACACTAACAAAGTTTCACCATAAGCAAACATTTTGTCTTATGTAAAAGTTACCACTAGATGGTGCCGTGAGGTTTTAGGTAGAAGGTTGGTCACTTTAAAAATCTGCATTTTTAAATCATATATTTTTAAGCTAGTAGAATCAGACAGATATCTCATTTGCAAAACCAGTTTTACTAAAACAAAAATTAAATGTTACTTTCTATTTGTATCCAGTTTTCAATACTGGTCTTTGATGTAAAAGCATAAGAGTTTTAAAAAGATCAATTTTCACTGTTTTCCACTAAATTTCTTTTTTTTTTTTTTTTTTTTGGTTTTTTGGGTCACACCCGGCAGTGCTCAGGGGTTACTCCTGGCTCCATGCTCAGAAATTGCTTCTGGCAGGCACGGGGGACCATATGGGGCACCGGGATTCAAACCGATGACCTTTTGCATGGAAGGCAAACGCTCTACCTCCATGCTATCTCCCGGGCCCCTATTTTCCACTAAATTTCTTTAGTAGAAGCACTTCCCAGCAGGTCATTCAAAGGGACAAATGGTTGCAAGATACAATATTTGGAACTAATGCTGAAGAAAATCAGCTATCACTATGCAGTCATTCCCAAGCAACTAATTCAAATGAGGACATTATTATCTGAAGCTGACAGGAAATACAATTTTAATCTTAAAATATCCATCCAATATTAAAAAGAGGAACAACAAAAAACCCACAACTTTCTTGTAGCTCTTCATTACACTGAACTTACTAAGTAATCAATGATTTACAGTCAACACAAACTGAGAGATTCCAAAGGAAGCTGAGAATTAAAGTCATCACCACTGCCAAAAGTCATCTTGTATGGAACATCTTCCTCTCTCTTTTTTTTTTTTGAAACATCTTCCTCTTAACGAAAGTTCCATTACACTCATGCCTTGAGAGAGGTCAGCAGAATATCCAAATAGCTACTTTCTGTTGGCTAAAGGCTCGCGGGTCCTTGTACCCCTTTCATACAAATACTGTTAGTTCAAGGATAGGAAACCATCAAGTAAAAACAAAATCCAAACCACAAATAATCCCCAAACAATCTGACACTATTTATGCAAAAAGGTAGTTTAGTCCTAAAATGCCAACTTTAAAGGTAGTGGCTGAATTTATTCCAGCTTTCCTAGAACATGTGTATACTTAATGCTGTGACATATGAGATGAATATTTGTTCATCAACACTAATGGGGACACAGGAGACTGGATTCTAGCACCAGAACTGGTTGAATCTAGATGTGTGAGCATCCATCCATACCTTCCCCCTGTTGGTGAGGTGAAGGATATGGCTTAAAACAACTCAAGGTCTGTTCAGTTCAAAAGTTTCATTATTGTTATTTTAAACTTTTGAAATGGACAGACTGGAGGTCTGTGCTGAAATTCAAGTGTGAGGTCACTATTTTTTTAATTTTCGCAGCAGAAGAGAATCACCTGCCTCCTCAGAGCCAAAGCTGGCTGAGGCAGATACAGAGTAGTTTTTGAAGTACCAAGCAATTCACTGCTTAGGTAGTGAATTCCAGACTATTAGAGCCTCTCAGCGTTTCAATGACTCATGTTATGTAGAGAGATCCAAACCTTATTTATGGGGCAGGATTGGCAGAGGTAGGGAAGTGGGGATGAATTTCAATGCTAAAGCACTAGCCTTGTATGTGTGAGATGCTGGGTTATGATTATATCTTGCTACTGCCAAGATGTCCAAAGTCCTATGTTCTATACTCAATTTTCAGTTAAAAACAAAAGGAAGGGGGCAGGAAGATAGTACAGCAGGTAGAGCTCTTGACTTTTATACATGCAACTGAGTCTGGTTTAAACCCTGGTATACCCCATATGGTCCCCTAAGGGCTACCAGAAGTGATCCCTAAGTATGATGCCAGAAATAAATCCTAAGTACCCTAAACCCCACCAACCAACCAACCAACCAACCAACACCATCAACAAAAAGCCAAATCTGAAGGACAACCAGATTCTAGGAAAATTAGTGCAGACCAAATCAACTGAAAACTGTAAAATATAAAGTCTAGGATATTTCTGTGGAGCTCAATAACATCTGTGTATATGGAGTCACCAGTAAGCAGGCATCAAAAATAAGCAGGAGTTTTAGAGAGAAAGTCTGCCAAAGACATGATAATCAAATAAATTCTGAGCACTTAAAGTTTATAAAAGCAGAGCACTGAGATTTGGGAGTGGACCAAAGATTCAGGGAACCTTTTAGTACACAAGGGGTTTTAGGGACCGTCATGAGACAATGAAATAGTTTATGCCCCAAGTAGTCTAACGAATGATAAGGTTCAAGACTCTAACCATTTATGAATGAAGAGCGCCCCCAAATGTACAAAATGATAATTAGGCTCGGACAGTCTATATCATAAAATTCTCCAAAACCATAAGGAAAGAGTTCCCAGCTCACACTGTTCATGCTTCTAACCCCTATATGAACTTCCATGTTTTGGAGTCTTAGGGTGCTGTGCTGATATGGGCATACAGAATGAATAAAGCTTGTGAGAGCAGCCTATATGGACATGTAACTTTCTACCTCTGTACAAGGGAGAAAGAATGAAAGTATATGACAGCAATAGGCCACCTCAACTATGGTGGGCAGAGGAGTAGAAGACTTCATTGCCTTTCTTTAGGATTATATCTAAGATATATATTCTATATCTAAGATATTGACTAGGATGTGGATTCCTCCACACTCCATTCTTTCTCCTGCTCTGAGCCACCCAGCTGCACAGAAAGGAATAGGAAGCACAAGCCTCTATAGCCTGTCTTTACATGATTTACAGGACTATTCGTGATAAGTGTCTCATGAATACAATGTTCTAACACCACACCCTCTATCAGAGTATTGACTTCCGTCCGCCATTGTTTCAAGGTCCACCCTGATCTCGGGGTCTGCCCTCCTCTCTGCTCCCTGTTTGAGGTTTGGACTGTCAGCATATTTGTGTGTCACCTCGCCTGACTCTTTGGCCCCAAAAGACAAAAATAAGAAAATATCTAGAAACAGGGGGCTTAGCCATCCCATTTCACTAAAAATAAGATATAGGTTAGAGCTTCAAAAACCTTAGAATTGAGCTTGAGAGAAAGGCAAAGCCATAACACTGATGTGGAAAAAGGAAGAGGAAGGAGAAGATCTGGGTGGGAAGAGAATTTTGAAGAAGTTATTTGAAAGATATAGAAAGTGCAAATGCTTCTTTCACTTAAAACCCAGATATTGTCATCTCCAGAAAGCACTCCTGAGAATAGAAAAGTACAGCTTGTCTTGTGGGTTAAGAAATTATAAAAGCTTATTTATAAATGCAAACATGTTCTCTGTTAGAGATTAAATCAACTTGATATAAGGCTCCAATATATTTAATAGGAAAATGGTTCTCAAGGAACAGAATAATGAGGCCAGGTAAGTTAGGCATTAACACCGGAGGAATTGGTTCATAGATAATCTAGCCAGCTGACCATAGGAGAGAGCTGGTAGACTAGCCCTGCTTCTCAGGGCAGTCAGAGTACACATAACAAGTAGCTAACTAAGACGTAGGCCCACCTAGATCAATCACAAAAATTTTAATCCTGTGACACTGTATTACATTGCAATTCTGAGTACAACTCTATCATCGACAGCAGCACCACCATAATTTTCACCCAAAGATGAGGTAGATGAAGCGTCAGTTTGTTACTGTTATGATGGTAATATTTCAGAGATCCAATAAACCCTACAGTGAGAAAAGTAAATGCCAGGACCCTAATCTACTAAATTGGAAAAGTTATTAGGAACACATGGTTTTAAGAGGAATCCTTGGAGGGAAGCTGATCCCTTGCAGGGCACTCATCTTAAAGGAGAAATAATCATGATAGGACTGGAACATCCTGTTGTAATCAAAGAGCAAGGACATTATCAGAGAATGTCAGGGACGGAGCTTGCTACAAGGATAAAGGAGCTGGTCTGAAAGAATTCTCCTTGGCCAGTTCATCATAAATGAATACTAACCTTGGTTAAGTCTGCCAAAGGCCAAAAGTTCAAAATGATAGTCAACAGAGTCTACAAAAAGAAAATCTTAATGCAAAGAGAGATAAATATGCCCTGTATCAGAAAATATAAGAGCAAACATTTAAGAAAGAATAAAGACCAGAATCTCCAAATAAGTCAATGAGAAACTCCACAATACCTCTCAAGAAAGGAAGGTTAGGAAGAAAATAAGAGGGAGGAAAGAGTGTCTCTCATTGAAGGTCACATGCAAGAACTGAGCAGAAAGGGGACCCAAAGAGATTATCCAAGATGATGAATCAGCCAAACCATCTCCTGGGATAGAAACTCTAGAAAACCCAACCAATATGGAGAAAACATTCAGAAAGACATACATAAGATTTTAATAATGTTAAAAAATCAAGCTAATATATCACCCTGACAGGACAAATGGTTATGTAACACAAGTGAGTTGAGATGTAAATCATTTCTGTGTGCTGGGGGTGGGGGTAGAGATCAGGCTGTATATAAAAATTTACCTGCAAGTCATGTACAGATAATACTTTAAAAGTCTGATTAACAACTGAGGGTCACCCATATATTAACTCACAAGTGATAGGTAGGAAATCAAATTTGTAACCTTGGCAGGTTGGAGGGGTATTCTTTGTTTCTAGTGTTTATAAGAATCATGTCAAAGGGCTTGAGTGATAGCACAGCAGGTAGGCATTTGCCTTGTATGTGGCCAGCCTGGGTTTGCTCCCTGGAATCCCATCTAGTTCTGTGAGCCTGCCTGTAGTAATTTCTGACCCTAAGTACTACCAGGTGTGGCCCAAAAACCAAACACCAAAACAAAAAAATAATATTAAATAAAATTAAAAATTAAAAAAAAATCATGTCAATATCAAATTATTATAGCTCTAGGAAAACCACAAAGAAATGTCAGCCCTCAGAGGGATCAAAACTAATGAATCAAATAAATGGCATTCTGAGGATATTGTCAGTAGTGGAGTATATACCTTACATGTGTGAGGTCCTGAGTTTGATCCTCAGCCATAACAAATGTGTGACTTTTTGCATAACAAATCTAACCCTCCTAATACTGTTGCTGCCACCACCACCAACCACTATCACCATAAAATGTTCATGCATAAAAATAATGAAAAAATGTAATGTAGATCTTTTAGAGTAGATTTAAGAATGGTAGATTTGTAATATCTAGGCATTTAATCCTGGCATATGAAGTACAAGCCAGTTCTCCTGCATTTAATTATTTTAAGGGGTTCAATTTTATAACCAATGTTGAAACATTTGATGTTGTTTAATAAACTGAGAAAAAAAACGCACAAAAAGTTGTTTCTCATCATGCATGAAAGGCCTCCAGACTTAATATCAGTGTCTAACTCATCAGTAGGGCTTCAACTTCTGGAACTGGCTTCTGCTACTTTGCATGGAGGCAACTACACATTTCAAATGAAGCCACAAAAGGAAAACAGGGGCTGGAGCAGTGGCGCAGCAGTACGGCATTTGCCTTACAAGCAGCTGACCTAGGGTGGACCGTGATTTAATCCTCAGGCATCCTATATGGTCCTCCAATCCAGGAGTGACTTCTGAGCACATAGCCAGGAGTAACCCCTGAGCGTCACTGGGTGTGGCCCAAAAATCCCAAAACCAAAAATCAAAAGGATAACAAACCGTGAGTCCAAAGATACCTAAACAGCACTGGTTTTGTGACTGACATTTCCTGGGACAATTTGAAGCCAAGCTGGGCCACCTCCCCTTGCACATCTATACTTCCAGAAATCAGACAGCCAAGCCCATGATCCGAAACCATTGGCCATATCTTCGCAAGCCACTAAAACCATAATCTTATCTAACTCTAGAAAGAGAGGCACAACTACCAGGAAAAACTCATGGACATACTGGCCCCATAGCAAATTGCACTTGGGCGCTTCAGAGGGTACCCACAAATCACTGCTGTTGTCACATTAGCTCATCCGTCCAGCTCCACAGATCCCCAAAGTTGTGGACTGCATAGTCTCTTATGTGGCCATGTGACAACCATAATTTTAATATTAATTTCACAGTTGAAACATACCAAATTAGATGTGAAATCATCATAGAAGCCACATAACCCCAACAAACAAAACCAACAATAGAACACTCATCTAGCAATAGACAGCTAAGCTTATCTTTAGATGATGCCATAAGACCCCATTTCAAGATATGGCAATTTTACAAATTCTCTTTTAATGAATTTTTTTCAGTAATTCCATTGTACCATGCAGCATTAAGTAACTCATATCTACCAAGGGTCAGGTTTTGAGGATGGGGTAAGGGATATCGGGAAATTGATGATAAGGGTGGAGAAAATTTTATACGGGTGGTGGGACTGGTGTTGGAATATTGAATGCCAGAAATAACTATTATGGACAACTCTGTATACCACAGTGTCTGAAATAAAAAATATATGTAATTTGAAAAGTGTAAAAGAAACAAAACATAAAGACTCCTAAATAGTCACAGAGCAGTTTTCACTGGGGTCGCAACGACAGTAGCAATAGCAAAAGCAATAGCCTTTCCTTTGATATTCTTTCTGAATGTGCCTATTTCACTCCATAAAAAAGAACATCTTTTTTTTTCTTTTCTTTTTTTATTTTTTTGGCATATCAAATGAGTAAATTTCTAAATGAAATGAGCATTTCATTCCAAAGAAAATGAAGCCCTCTAGCACTGAGCTAAGTTGCTTTACGTGGAAAAATTGGGTGTCTCCTATGGGGAGAATCTGGAGCTACTGAAGTAGGGCCTGAGGAGATGAGGACTAAAGGTCTATAAGGACAATGGCAAGCAGGGAGTCCCAGTAGGGTAGGCAATAAGGAAAGAAGATGTAAGCAGGAAACAAAAGTTCTCCAGGTCATTTAAAGAGCTGGGGAAGCCCCTTTGAAATGACTAGGAACAAAAGACAAGTTTGTGATACTAAGAAGCAAGCTTAGTAGATCAAATCAGGTTGAGGCAAGAAGACGGCTTGTCCTGGGCTCTTGAGGACCTTTCTGATGGGGTGTGGATCTGTTTCAAAACCTCTGACCTGGGGGCCGGGCGGTGGCACTGGAGGTAAGGTGCCTGCCTTACCGTGCTAGCCTTGGACGGACCGTGGTTCGATCCCCCATGCCCCATATGGTCCCCCAGGCCAGGGGCGACTTCTGAGCACATAGCCAGGAGTAACCCCTGAGTGTCACTGGGTGTGGCCCAAAAACCAAAAAAAAAAAACAAAACAAAACAAAAAAAACCCTCTGACCTGAACTAGAGAGTTACACTAAGCAGAAGAGCACTTGCTTTCTGTGTGAGGCGCCCCAGCTAACAAGACTTTGTTAGCAATAGCCAGGTGACCTATCTGATTCCCCATGGTAAGGGCACCTCTCCATACTGGCAGAATTTCTGTCTAGTAACCGGAAGATACTGGCCTAAGCAGGGTTGTGATTCCCACCACATCTAACTTGGCATTGAGAGCAAACCCACAACTCTCACTCCATGGCTCTGCTACCCATTTACCAAATAGCTGGCTCAGCAGAACAGAGTAGTAGCTAACTAGAAACCAGAGCATGGAAATCATTTTGATAGAAAAAACTACAGACAACTCCAATCCATTACCAGGGCAGGCAGAAGAGAAGTGTTATTTATTTGGCAACAAACAATGCTCAGGGCTTACTCCTGGCTTTGTACTTGGGGATCACTCCTAGTGGGCTTGGGGGACCAGATGTGGTGCTGGGAATCGAACCCAGCAATGGCAAGCACCATGTCCACTGTACTGTTGTCAAGCGCCCCCGCCCCCCAGGAGTTTAAAAGAGAAAAGTGAAGTGATTCCCTCGGGAATGCCATTAACACAACAAATTCTGTTTATAAAAATCAAAGTCTACTCAAGATGGGCTCTGTGAAATTATGCTTCAAGAGCAAAAAAAGATCTGGGCATTGCCATGATGAGCAACTGGAGAGAGAGAGGGGAGCTCAACTAGAGCTCCTTAACCTTTCCCCACTTCCTTAAATTCCTGCAGGGCCTTCAAAGTTCCTAATGTTTCTCTGATCTTCCCAATACCATGGCTGAGGGCCAGACCACAATCATTGTGATGACTCAGAACTCTCTCTGAGGGGTGTACCCAGCATCGAGATTGTTTTTTCAGTTCATTCAGGTGATTCCATTGCTTGAGAACCTCCATGTACAAATCAGCAACACTGATAAATCCATCTGATCCATCATAATGAGAAAGTGCTCTTTCTTGTTCTCTATCCCCAGCAGCGGAACCCTCATTGAAAGCTCAGCAAACCTCCATTGGTAAGCAGTAGTAGAGGAGTTCTAAATTCTTAAGGAGAGTGACATCACCAGAAAGGAACACAGCTCATCGTTTCTTTATAAGCTACTTAACATTAGTGCCCTAGGTGTCAACTTCAGGAAATCAACAAGCTTGTACAAGACAACCTGTGAGTCTGGCACAGATTTGGAGATTGACAATATAAAGCATGGATGTAATGTTACCTATGGGGCTGACTTAGCAGGCCCAAGAACAGTACTTGATACCATAGTATCATATCCCAAGACCCAAAAGATATTTGACAGGAGCATTGAGCAACACAGAGGAAAATATCTCTTCAGATAAGTAATTCTGCATGGAAAGCTTTTCAAAAGCCTACCGGTTTACTACCACTAGTCACACACAAAGATGAAGTCATAGAGGTGATTTTTCCTAGTTCTAAATTATTAGAATGAAAAACATGTAAAAGGCACCTACTTTTGGTCCACATTTCTAATAACTGTCAAGTTCTAAAGAATTCTCCAAAGTACTAATCGGGGAGAAAAGTCAAATTATATGACATAATCAAAATTCTTCTCTAGTGGGCCAGCATTACAATGAATTATTACTGAAACCTTTTCCTTTGGAGAGGAAGAGAGCCAGGAAGAAGTTAATATAAACCTCTAGGCACAAGACTCTGCCAGGGAAATGACTTCTAGTGATATAAACACAAAGCAGATGTTGCAAGATGAAATTTAAAAATTATATGTGAAATCTTTCAGCCATTACCTGTATGGTGGCAGGGCAAGAGACACAAACTGGATTTTTAGAATTGTCATAGCTTTTAGATCATTTTTAGAATTGTATTTGTTATCTAAATCATTTTTGTTACCTCACATTTCTGGAGCCAGAGAGACAGGTGAGGTGCTTGTCATGTATATGGCTGACCTGCATTCAATCCTGAGGACTATGTAAGGTCTCCTGAGCACTGCCAGGAGTGATCCTGAGTACAGATCAGGAGTAAGCCCTGAGAACAGCCAAGTATGACCCCAAGAAATAAAAACAAAAACAAAATCACATTTCTTCTAAATCAGTAAGGTAGTGTTCTGTGAAATAGTCAAATTTCAACATTTTCATAATTATTAAGCAATCCTTTAAAAAAATAAATTTGACTAATGTACCATATTTTTTTTTTTTTGGTTTTTTTGGGCCACCCGGTGACGCTCAGGGGTTACTCCTGGCTATTCGCTCAGAAATCGCTCCTGGCAGGCATGGGGGACCATATGGGAAACCGGGGGATCGAACCACGGTCCGTCCTAGGTTAGCACAAGGCAAGGCAGCCACCTTACCTCCAGCGCCACCACCGGGCCCCTGTACAGTATTTTTCATACCACAAGACACACTTTTCCTCCCCAAAAGATGGGGGAAAATGTCTGTGCATCATATGAAGTGAATGCCACCTGGAGCTGAAGTCTGAGTACAGGAGAGGAGAGCATATATTAACCACTTGATATCTGCAGTGTTACACCCCCTTTATGCACAGACATACCACATAGTGTGATCAGGTTAATGCACTTTTACCGTCACATATAGAACATATAGATTATTTGATCGCTGCTGTGACTTTCATTTGTTTTATATTAATGAAAAAGTATTTAAACATATTTTTTAATTTTCTGATGTAAAAAAAATAAAGAGTTAGGTCAATGTGTTTAACCGGCTGTGGACCAGTGTATTATAAATATATTTTGGCCTCGCAGGTTGGTTGTTCCTAGACACCATCTCCATTGCATTTATTAAATATTTTAGTACACCGTTTGCTTTAGAATATTTTTTCTTGTTTCCCTCATCTAAAAACTATGTGCGTTTTATGGCCAGGTGCGTCTTATAGAGCAAAAGTACAGTAATTGTTTCCTATTTTTTTTTTTTAGCTTTTATGGATCAAATTTTACTGAACAAATAAGAGAAAGAAATCATTCTTCTTCTGAATTTTACTCATCTTTAACAGAAAAAGAACTAAACTCGTAAGATTAGGAATATCAAGATCAAAATACCAACTATATCTGTAAACTAAATGCCTATCCAAGATTGTTAGCACATATTACATGCCTAAAAGTGCCAATTTGAATCTTGTGCTTCTTAATAGGTCTTTTATTCTAGTTTTCTACTGCAATTAGATTTTAAAAATCGAAAAAATACTTTTAAAGTTCAAGTATTGTTTTTACAGGATTATTGCTTAAAGTTAGTACCAGCAAATTAAAACAACTCACTCTAATACAAAGCTATTTTGAGAATAAAAATAATACAAGAGCTGTTTTAAAACTGAAATTGTGGCTTTATTTTGATATTACTTCCTAGAGTTTAGTTGTATTTTCACCCTACCTCAGTGCGTGGATGCAGTATATCATTCTTGGTATGTTTTTTCGGTCATAGACATCTGTTGTTTCTGGATAAAATATCTGGAAAATAAAAAGAAATAATGTGTTTCATATGTCAGGCTTTTCACACTTATTTTAACTTTCCCAAATAAGCTGATCATCTTTGCTATTCTCACTAATTTGAATGTAAGGAACCTCTTTTACAACTTTGTCACTTGCTCCACTAAAGGGACAATCACTACCTCTGGTTTCCAGCCTGACAGTGCACCTGTTGGCTAGGTAGGGATGGAGGTTCCCAGGCAGTTACACCAAGAATACTTATTTCATCCTCAGGGTTCAGTGGCACTTTTCACTATGAAGTAAGCCTAGTAACTCAGATTTTTATGCTAAATTATTCCAGTGACTGAGGGAATCCCTGGCCTGGAATTAATGTTTTAAAATTCAACATCGTTGAAAATTCAGCTACATGTTGATCTGTATATATAGTGGCTACACACACGAGACATCTTGGTAGGGTTCCCCCTTGCATGTATAGAGTTAGCTGCATAAATCTGAATATGTAATTAAAGTATGGAGAAAATATACCTATAACCCTATATGTAGGTTATTATTTCAAAATACACACAGACATACACCCCTTTCCAATCCCCTTTCTTTTCCTATGTGTCTCTAATGTTTCCAAATTTGGATGCTTTTTTGAAAATGCAATTGTAAATGTTATAAGCCTGCTTACGGCACTCATAGAACATGAGTGTTTTCCACCCTACTATTCTAAAAAACATTCTTTTTGATGACTGCAAGTGTTCTTCCATCTTCTTGAGCCATATTTGAACCAGTTTCCATGGCTTGATACTAAAAGCTTAACAAAAACCCAGATTTAAAAACAGGTGTTCCTAGGAATCAAAAATGAATGAATAAATAACTAAATAAAAAAAAGAGGGAAGAGAGATTAATTAGGCAGGACACTTCTAAGATTTAGATAAGCATATTGGCATTACTTGCTTTCAGTAAATATTTGATAAAACTTGACATAAAAACTAACATTAAATCATGTACCATATGGTAGTACTTCAAACTCCAAATGCAATTTTCTATTGGACACTGAAAAAAAGCTAAGAAAAGAGAGCAGCAAAGTTTCTTGAGCTACAATGTATAGTTGGTGTACAAGGGTGAACTTGTTCTTGATCAGTCTGAAGGTATAGGAAGTATTCCTATGAAATTTCTTTCTTCTTTCCTTCTTTCTTTCTTCTTTCTTTCCCCTTCCTTCCTTCCTTCCTTCCTTCCTTCCTTCCTTCCTTCCTTCCTTCCTTCCTCCCTCCCTCCCTCCCTCCTTCCTTCCTTCTTTCTTTCCTTCCTTCCTTCTTCCTTCCTCCTCACTCCCTCCCTCTCTTTCCTTTTTTTTTTTTGGTTTTTGGGCTACACCCAGCTCCGCACCGGGGTTATTCCTGGCTCTGCACTCAGAAATCACTCCTGGCAGGCTTGGGGGGATCATATGGAGTGCCGAGGATTGAACCCCAGGTCTCTTATGGGTCAGTCGCGGGCAAGGCAAACACCCTACTGCTGTGCTATCACTCTGGACTCATAGAGTTTCTTTATTAATGTCTGACAACATGTCTTTAAGCCCTAGATAGGATTTTGAATGCAGAAGGATTTTACCAGTTTTAAGGTCCACATGGTAATTGACAGCACTCCTCTCCTTTTCTATTTGTAGTTCTGAAAATCAGTATGAATGTGTCTTTTGTTAGCAAGATGTTAGAAGCGTGGGGGTAGGAGAGATAGCACAATAGATAGGGTGCTTCCTTTGCAAGAGGCTGACCCTGGATTGATTCCAAGCATCCCATATAATCCAAGTAATTTCTGAATACAGACCGATGTGTCTCTGATATCACCAGGTGTTGCCCCCAAACCAAAAAGACGATAGTAGAATATTGCCATTCACTCTAGTGTTTTCACAGCATTGTATCTCCAGAACCACGATGCCAAACATAAAGTAAGGGTGTTAATGCATGGAAAATTTAATATATCAGACATCAGAGTCAGTTCAACAGACTATGGTGTCTCGACTCAGCAATGTAGTGTATCAATGACTTCATAGTAAAGTGCAGTGTTGAAAACAACCTTCTGTATGGAACTCTTCTTTGGCTTAAAATCAAAGGAAATCTGGTTCAACACAGCATATATTTAAATTAAATCTATCAAACATACTGGCATTATCCAGTTTTAAAGCTGTTGCCTCATATAGAAAACACTTTAAAAATTTATTTCTGTATTAATCTGTTTCCCACTAAGCTCCCAGTTAGTACTTTGCCAATCATTCTGTGAGTTATACTTTATAACTTGTTTCCAGGTGTGAAAAGATTTAATAGTCTGGCATTTTAAGAGATATAAAAGAGGGGGCCCGGGAGATAGCATGGAGCTAAGGCGTTTGCCTTTCATGCAAAAGGTCATCGGTTCGAATCCCGGTGCCCCATATGGTCCCCCGTGCCTGCCAGGAGCAATTTCTGAGCATGGAGCCAGGAGTAACCCCTGAGCACTGCCGGGTGTGACCCAAAAACCAAAAAAAAAAAAAAAAAAGATATAAAAGTAGTTTGTTTAAAAATAGGATAGGATAAGGGCTGGAGAGACAGCTCAATGATTTGTTGTATATGCTCTTTGCATGCAAGAGGCTGATATTTCATGCCACTACCACATCAACCCCAAACACCACCAGGAGTTATCACCCCTATCATGAAATCAAGAATAATCCCTGAGCACTGCAGGGTGTGATTTCCCCCTCCATAGTAAAGAAAAATAGAATAAATCAGTATTGACTATTTTGAGATAAAGTCACTGAAAAAAATGAGCACAAATATATTACCCCTGGTGGGCTTGAAGGAACATATAGGATACTAGGGAATGAACCCAGGTTGGCTATGTGGAAGGCAAATGGACTTTTGGACCCACTGGACTATTTCTCTGGCCCCTACTTTAAACCTCTATAGTCTAGCTCATATTAATGCTCCAAAGTCTGTCTGGCATTGAAGTACAGCTCTGAGATGTCACCACATTGTGGGAAGTAGAATGAAGGGCACACAGAGATGCACGATTTTGCAACTTCCTGGCTTTGTAATTATTTCCAAATAAGAAAAAGTATCAAAATGTCTGACAGATGCAATCATTTCCTCATTTCCTCCACCTGCTTATTTGTCTCTTCTACTTAAGGGTGCTTGCTTCTGAACTATTTGCTGAGTGAATTTTATGGGAAGATCTCTTTTAAAAGAAAGAGCTGTTACCCACCAATGTCTTTGGAATTTCAGTTGATATTGTGATTGACACCAATATTTTATAAAATATATTTCAACACTATATAGTGTTACAATGAAATTAAGAATTGAAAGCAGTGGTTCTGGAATGTATTGACCTTCCACTTCCTTTTCAGAAAAAATGCTCATTCAGTCCAGTGTCTCTCACTTCCCTTACCCCTGGAGATTTACCTTCTTTAATTTTTATTTATTTGTAGGGGAGTGATTTGGGATCACAGCATCAGGATCAAACACAATTTCTGGTGTCTCACTTCCCTGATCCCTGGAGATTTACCTTCTTTAATTTTTATTTATTTGTAGAGGAGTGGTTTGTGATCACACCATCAGGATCAAACACAATTGCTGGTGTTTGAGGGAACCATACCTGATGCCAGAGATCAAACCAGGATCAGCTGTGTACAAGGTAAGTGCCCTTCCCACTATACTATATTGCCAGTCCATGCCACCACCTCAGTGGAGTGGGGTAAGGGAAAATCTATCTCCAGTGGAACAGAAAGTGGCCCTTCCTTTACACCTATACTGATCGTTCCAAAACTACTTCCAGCTGGGTAGATTCACCCACTTAGGGAAGCACTGACCTATAGTATAAAGAGTAACACAAAAAAAGGAGGTGGCAACTTTTTCTGGAGTAAGGGGTCGTATAGTGGAAAGGTTGGGCCACACCTCCCCATGCTCAGGGGTTACTCCTGGCTTTACACTCAGGAATCATTCCTGGTAGTGGTTGGAAGATGTTACAGATGCTAGGGTATAGAACCCAGGTTGGTCATATGCAAGGAAAAAACACCCTACCTGAAGTACTAAATCTCCAGTCTGGGAGGTGGCAATCTTAAACCAACTTCTTCACCATTAAAGCTTGCTCCGACTGTGTTAGATTTATACATACTTTTACCTGGCTGCTCATAATTTAGACAACTATTTCATTCTGACTTTTTTTTTTATCCATGTTACTTTGTTTTAGGTCTTTCCTATTTCTATTTAGCTTTCATGTCTTCTTCTTAAGGCAAAGGCAATTTGGTGAGCCTGGAACATCAGCCCTTCTTGCCTACCAAAT
The DNA here is from genome assembly GCA_004027635.1 of Crocidura indochinensis. NCBI lineage: Eukaryota > Metazoa > Chordata > Mammalia > Eulipotyphla > Soricidae > Crocidura > Crocidura indochinensis. Next base: position 1,966 of record PVKC010008052.1, on the reverse strand, counting down.
TATTTTTCACCATGAGATGATATCAAGTTGCCTGGCTTCCTAGGGAGGCTCTCTACATATCTGGAAGCTTACCTTGGGGAGACCAATGGACTCCATCGCTCGCAACCACTGCACGGTGTTATCTGTATGTCGGAAATGAAGACCGGATTTCTAATGGGAGGAGAGGTGTGGGGAAAAAAAAAGATAGGGTCACACTTAAATGGAATCATTTACAATAATATTTTTCATCAGCAAGATTTTTTCAATTGCATTTCTCTTAGAATAAAATACTCATGAAGGAATTATTTTAATCTCTGTAACACCCCAACCCATAATGATAAATGATCCATTTCCACAATTCACATGAGACATTTTTGAACTAAAATTCCCCAAGACCACTGTGCCTAGCACACACCTGTGTGTGCACATCTGCACACTCACACAGAGGATTAAGACTTGGATAACCATGGCCAAGAAACAGCAACTTCAGGAAAAACAGCATTTGGGGTAGAGAGGAGAGTGTTATTGGGAACACACGCAGAAGTGCTCAGGGAATACTCCTGGCAGAGCTTGGGGGACCCTATGTGATGCAGAGAACTGAATCCATATCAGTCATGTTCAAGGTAAGTACTCTACCACCTGTACTCTCTATCCCTCTAACCCCAATTTTTTTCTATTTCCACAGTCATATTCTCTAATCATTAATAGATGTGAGGTGAGTTCTCATAAAAATATTGAAATTTGGTGCCGGAGAGATAGCATGGAGGTAAGGTGTTTGCCTTACGAACAGAAGTTCGGTGGTTCGAATTCCAGTATCCCATATGGTCTCCTGAGCCTGCCAGGAGTGATTCCTAAGCATAGAGCCAGGAGTAACCCCTGAGCGCTGCCGGGTGTGACCAAAAAAACAAAACAAAACAAAAAAAATTGAAATTAAAGAAATTAATTAAAAATTGTTTAGTGTTAAAAAAAATCACAATTCACAACTAATGTTAGTATCTCTCCATTCTAGAATTTGACCCTATTTTGACATGGGGTGGGGGGAGTAAACCACTATTGAAAATGGCTTACTTGACCTCTTTTTATCCATGCAACAATAATAATCTTTGTCTTCTCCCTCCTCTTCAGGATAGTTCTGATCCTTAGATATTTTTTCCTGGCAGAATCTATAAACATGACACCTGTGTCTGTATCATAAGAAGACTTAACAGGAGCCAGACAATGAGCTCAGGCTCTGGGTACCTGAGTTGTATGAGCAAGTACCCGATCAAGTTCTATCTTCTGTACTGTGTGACCTCCCTCCCCCAGCACCAAATATCCTGGCCTAAGCATCGAAACATCTGACATGTCTGGCCAAATATTACTGAGTGACCTAATTAGGTGGATAATTACAGAAAAATTATAAATCTCTAAGAACTCATTTATTCAATCACGACAGGGATGAAGATTACACAAGCCCCTCCTTGCAAAATAACATTAAAAATGCAATAAATGGGGACCAGAGATAGCTCAAGGTCAAGAACATATACCATGTATGTACAAGACTTTTTGATGCCCAGCACACTGCAGCCCTTCCAGCACCTTCAGGGAGCCTACACTTCATTAAAGACTAAACCTGAAACTTTCATTCACTGTTAAGATTAGAGAAGACCTTGGCATGTCCTAAGAGGCAGTGAAGGACACATTAGTGATTTTGGTTTAATTTGGTGAAATACAGTAAATGAAAAGTTCATTTTTATATCCTTCATCCTCTATAAACAGAGGACTTTCCCCTCATTTTTTAACCGCTCAAAGGAAGCCTATCAGCCAAGTATTTCCATCTAACAACAATCTAGCTTAAAAACTTATGCTTTAATATATTTATCACAATCAATTACTGTTCATTTACTTAGCAGTATTTCTAATAGAAAGCACTATGAACCCCTATACACTTTGGTCTCAATGCTGCTACTAAGTGCCCATAAGGAATGACTTAGTACAGGGGAGATAA